>JAMKCH010019619.1:0-61550 GCA_023653785.1 Ophioderma brevispina
TGGGGGTCTTGGGTCTTTGTTTTATAGTCACCCCTTCGGCAAGCCTATAGACAGGAGCCAAATCACAGTTCACATGTGACCGCTGTAAGAAGCCCGAACAGATACATGGAAAACCACAAAAAGGGTGCCAAAAGTTAGTCAACCTAAGGTCAAAAGTTGACTCATCTGTTCAAATACAAGAAATCCCACAAAAGGAATTGAACCAAAACGTGTAGGTAGGATAATGTCTTTTGATATGGAGGGATTTGGTCCACACGCCCATTATGATCTCGCGGCGCTGTCTGCTGTATTAAGAATTTGGAAGATTCACTTTCATTTCTTAATGAACGGTCCACGGAACAAGTGTATTTGATCCCAAGATTATGTATTATCGTCACTCTTAATTGGATGAATTTTAAATTGTCACAACTGTCACAATTGGTGTTAGACGTGAATTCCAAGTATAAAAAGGAGTACCCATATTATAATGGAATGATCTGAAAGGGGAGCAGAAAGCTGCCAATGAGAAAATGGTAATTATTGTATTTTGGCTATACCCAAGCAGAAATCATGTTTCTGGGTGCTGTATGAATTGCCATACACGTAAATAGTCCAATACAAACATTCCTACTACTCCTTTGCAGCCAGCATTTGATGAGATATTTAGTAGGGTAGTATGGTAGAATGGGTATGACCAATTTGCAAAGACCAAGTCAGGAAATCATTTCTTGCACGCCTCGGTGTTTACTTTCACCAGATTTTAGCCATACCGGTTTTGAAATAAAGACAAAAAAGTTGTGTAAGCTCTAAATAACCTAAATTTGCGACCCTTGTGGGTGTTCCACAATGAACTTAGCCTAATCAAGGATCAAATTTCATGTCAGGTTTGTTCCAGCAAATGATGGACCACTTAGCATTTTTTTTAAAGTACAATTTTTCAGCACATCGTTCAGAATCACGGAGTGACTCAGAGAGGTACCACCGAACATTGAAGACAGTGATCAATTTTAGGGGATTGGTATGAGTGGTGCATCACCTGTTATTTGCTACCAGAGATAACAAGGAATTTTTCAGTATATCACCCATAATCAGAGTGGGCCTTGAAGGCCTTGGAGAGTTACATCAAAATATTGAATACAATGATAAACATATATTGTTTTGAATTTGAGAGGGACTGAGATATGGAGCCCATTTCTGTTATATGCTACTAGGGAGGCTACACAAAACTGAAAAGGATTCACTTGTTTTGAATCAGTATTTTAGTACATGGGGAAATGTAATTAATGTTTTGTTTTAGTTTTTTTCATATACAATTTTGACACCAATGTTTTTCTAATAGAGAATATCATGTAGAATCTGAAAATGATGGGTGTCATTTTTTAAAATGTGTTTTTGGATGTTTTTAAGGGGGCAAAATTTGTACAGGGGACGGGTAAACGATAAAAGTGTTTAAATTGGTTTAAAATTTATACCAATCTCTGCGGTTGTTCATAAGGTTCCTAAAATGGTATAGTTTGCCATATTTACCTATTGTTTTAGTACAATAGGCTAAAGAAAGTTCAAGATCATTATTTATAGAATGGTCCGATTTTGTTGAAACTGGTTTTAAATCGTTCATTGGATCATACTAAATAAGAAAATGTACATAAATTCTGTGTTTCAACTTTCAAAGTAAGACAGATATGACTAGTGGTCTCCCATAGACCCTGTGGACCACAGCCATATTTCCCCTGTTAATTATCATCAAAACGTCATTGAAAACGCGACCTGTATAGTAAGCCGAACAATTTGGCACCATTTTTAAAACAAACCCATCAATCTGAAGTTTCACCCCCAGTGTGACCTTGAACCCGTTTTGCCTTGTAACTCTTGTACTATATCCGTCAGGTAGGGTAAACTATACCTTTCTGTAATCCTTGAAAGGTACTGAACATGATGGTACACTTTAAAACACGTTTTGCCCCTTTTATATTTTGACCCCTGTATAAACCTTGCCCCCTAGAATACATCCAAGAACACATTTTAAAAATGACACCCATGATTTTTGGAATCCTCATACAATTTTGATTTAGAAAAACCTTGTTTGCAAGATTGTATATGAAAATTTCACAAAACTGCAGTTCCACATGTACTATTTGGTGCAGTTGACTAAAGTTTTCATCCTTGAAGGCTCTCCAAAATCAAATAGTCAGATCAAGGATCAGGTTTTAGTGTGGTTTGGTGTGTATTCCCGTAGGATTTTCATGCTAAAATTGATTTTGTTGCTGTTCGGGTTTCAATAGTGCCTAGACTGTCAGAAAATGACGGGGTTCAAATTTTCGATCTGCTTCCCCCTTCTTCAAGGGAGGAAATGATAGTACAGGGAAAAATTTAAAATTGAGACAAATTGTGTTTTAATGTACACTAACGCGCTCGTCTCCTTATAAGGATTAGAAAGAGTATATATTTGCCTAGGTTCCAACCTTAAGTTAAAGCGGTATAGCCCCATAATGGTTCATGGTCATCCTGGGGATAAATGCTTCCATGTTGTTGAAAGCGGTGTGAAATGATTCCTCTTGTTCTAATGAAGAAGAAAATGCATTTTAACTGATTTGGTGATATCACCATTGTAACATTCAGGGAAAGTGACCCCCATAAACCATATACCCTTGCTACATTTTGCAATAAGCCAACCAATTAATGTCATACACTGTAAAATAATACATTTTTGGATCATATGAGACAATAGAAACAACTTGTCACCAGTTTCAACAAAATCTGAACATTGGGTAAATTTTACCCCAGGATGACCTTGAACCATTATGGGGCTATAGCGCTTTAATAAATGTTGGAACCTAGGCAAATATATACTTTTTCTAATCCTTATAAAAGAGACGAACATGTTAATGTACATTAAAACACAATTTGACCCGATTTCGAATTTTCCCTCGTAGTAACATTTCCCCCCTTGAAGGGGGAAGAAGGGGGAAGCAGTCTGAAAATCTGAACCCCATCATTTTATAACAGTGTGGTCCCTATTGAATGTAAAACAACAAGAAAATCTATTTCAGCACAAAAATCCTACGGGAACTGTTTTATTGGCATAGCAACCCACACTTTTTTCCAAGTAGAAGACACAAGATCACATTGTGCACTAGGCTCCTTCTCTGGGGTCAGTTCTGGCCCTGTGGCGTTATATGTCACGTACCAGATTTGTTGCCTAGGCAATGGATCTGGCTCGATCAAACAAATTACAGGGTTTACAGCGAGGGAAGTTCAAACACAGTGGATATAGTGTGCGCTCTGGAATGTGCGCCCTGGATTTGTGGACCATTACTGGAGCGCCGAAGCAGGTTATATACGGGATTACATCATTACTTTCCGCAAATTTTTTTTTAACCCGTTTAAAACCCTACTCAAGAATTGAAAAAAAAAAGGGTACTTATTTTTCATATAAAAAGAAATGTGCAAAATGGACATGCCTGGTGCAGTCAACTTCATGGCAGACCTGCCTATCTTTGTAAGTAAAAAAAAATTCGCGTAGGACAATTTATTTACAAAAGGTCCAAATAGTAGGTTTTGATAATTTTGCTATCAAAGCTATCCGGAATGTATCACGTACAATTTGATAGCATCCACCTTTTTACAAATCATACGTTTAAAATTAATAAAGGAACATGAAATATTATTAAAGTGAGATTTGAGTCCAAAATGTGTTATCATTTTATTATATCCATGGGAGTCTTTGACAGTATCATACGTACTGATTCATGGTAAGTTAAAAGTTGGTAAACAGTCGTAACATTAAAATGGAAATTTGCCTTGTCAACAGAATCCTCTTTTTGCCAGGTTGGTAGAGTTACTATAAAAACTTCCCCCATGAAAATTTTGGCCAGACTTGCACAAACAAAGTCTTGACGAGAAGGTATGTTTGACACAATGACCTAATCTCATATCAAACCACTTATTTGTTGATCTTGTTCGCGCAGCGTCATACGTTTTGTAACAGATCCAAAAAGGGTTATACAATAGTGAACTGATGAATCCATCAATGCCAAGTTGTCAACCAAAAAAAGTGTTGGCCTTGTCGACTATTCCATCCCAGCGAGGGAAATTTGTAATCAGTGCAAATGATCCAAATCCAATAAGATAAAGGAAACTGGCACATATAAATACTTTCCCCTGAAAAAGTGAAATAAAAAAAAGAGGTTCAAAACAAAAATCATTGGCCAACTACTCTGTGAATCGCGTGTAGATTGACGTATTATACTTAATTGGCCTAACCTAAATCATCAATGAATCTATTTTCAGGAACAATATATTGCGCGCGTTCAAGAAAAACAATGGTGTGTTACTGCCAAATAATTCGTTGGACTTCTCGTACCGTGGAGACGAGACTATAGCAAGAAAACATAACAGTAAGAGTGGGGAGATTTGAGAAGATGAGCTGCTATTCTTCTTGTTTTAATAAATTTTATGAATTCAAAAATAAAATATATTAAAATAAGATATTAGGAGGAAAAGTACAAGTATTAATGGACACACTATCAGAAACCCTTGCGTTTACTTCATGGGGGACAGAAATCGGCACCTATTAGTGGTGGTCCTGGGTTTGGACCCGGAAGAAAGAATTGTTATTGAGCTGATTTTGCACAAGATAAGCAGAATGCATCGTACAACATATCCCAAAAATCCCCAAAATCCCCCTTGGGGAAATTGTTTTATCCAAGATGGCCGCAAAATTAGCTATATCTCATCTTTTAAAGTAGATGTGATGATTAAGTGTTTTTAAAATGCTTTTGGGGGTAAAAGAATCCAATAATGTACAAAATTAATCACTGATGACTTCCTTCACGCCAAAATCAAATGGCCGCCATTTATTTATAATAGCGATATTCATGTCTTTGAATATGTTTTGAGGCCTTGTAGAATTTGTTGTTTTTAAATCATTGATGTTTTCCTTTTAACTCAAAAACCCAAAATGGCAGCCAAAATGGCGCCAAGTTCTGCCCATGACATTATACATTACATATCAGTTTCCTTACAGCTCCTGCAAGGGAAAGATCGTAAACGGTCGATATATAGGAGGGGTGTTTAAAAGCAATAATCCAGGAAAGGGATGTTCTAATTGACCAAATAGTAATTCATCTTTTAGTCTATTCGAAAGAGAATGATTGGGTGTATGTTATTTGAACTTAATCGGAATGCACTTCCCCCAAAATTGCATAAGCGAACCAGTACGCCGCTCATTATAATACTAATTCGAAAGATGTTTTAAAAAGTTTAGTATATGCAGTTTTCGTAACCTGTTCACATAACAAACGCATTGATAATTACATGATAAGGCTACAACACCGTTACGTCTTGCCAGAAATGCGGCATAGAAACAATAGGCCATATAATTTCATTTTTACGCCAAGTACCCAGAAATGGAAACTGGAGTGTGAAAGAAATACATAAAGATTGAATCACAGAAATTGGGAGTGGAGGAAATAAACATTTGGGTGTGGAAAAACACCTCAAGGGACTTCTATTAAATAATTTAGGTTCCGTCTTTGGACCCGCCCATTTTACAAAATTTCTCTTTCTTTATTTATATCTATTAATTTATTTGCACTTATTTATATTTTATTTTCATTTATAATATTTTCTTGTCATTTTTATTATTCGCTTAAATATGTATTTAGATATAATTTATTTGTTTGTTGCTTTATCCCTCTGGTTCCTTGTAGTTGAGATAGCAAATTAGGTATATTTATGCGGCCATTGAAATTTCAACCTAAAACAACAGGGATCATTTAGATTTAAAGACTAAATCATCCACTCTACTTGAGGACCCAAGAATATAGCTACTTATAGCACTGTCAAGCTATTTTGGCGGCCATCTGGATAAAATTTTTTGTCCCCAAAGTGGATTCATAGGGATTTTGGATAGTTGTTATATGATGTATTCTGCACGTCTGGTGAAAAAATCAGCTCACTAACAATTTCTGTTCCACGCAGTACTGTGTATTTCTTCTTTGCAGGGACTATACTATAATGCATGCTATATTCCACCCGGTTCTGCGCGACGACATTTCGATTTGTTTCTGGTGAGAGCAAATCCTACGTTTGATGGGGGTGAGTAATGGCGTTGAGGCCGAGAATCGGACGGTATAAAATGGCCTTAGAGATTTCACAAAAAAGCACCTGGCAGTTTACAAAAAGTGCATGGTTTTCTGATGCTCCGTGTGGAATGCACTGCTGTCAAACAAACGTGGCATACAGTCTTGCGACAGATTTTGGCTCAGTTATTTAGAATATGAATTTCTCCCTTATGTTTAATTAACTATACTTTAAAACACGAGATGAGGTAGTAGAAACCGGTGAAATGCTTAGGCAGATGCGGTAATACTAGGGGTGGGCAAGTGACATCTTTTTTTCAAAACGAGTGGATGTCCTCTAGGCCAATTTGGTTTGCTGAAAACAAATCCGGGAAGCTTTTTTCGCCAAGATGAATGTTTTTATGTTGGTAAAATGAACTTTTAAGTTTTTGTACTGATCAATGGGATTTGGTGTTTAAATTAATTACACTTGACTTTGCCAAAATCTGCACACAAAAACATATGAACATTTATCTACTATACTAGCACATAAGCATAGGTACATTGCTTCCCTAAATATAAAAACCTGTTTCCACAGTAATCAAGTTCAACGATTGCCTAAAATAAAGAAAAATGTTCTTCACCTTGCAGAGGGAGTAGAGTCACTCATAAGCACTGCAATCATTTCACCTAATGGTCTGAATATCATAGCCCTAAAAACACCCCTTTACGTACAGAAGTTGCCTTTCTCTGTCCTTTTGTCTGTTAATAATAGCATCACAGTTGGAATGAAAACCACGGATGGCACTGGTATGTTATGTAACTGGTTGTACAGCTTGACTTCTTACAACAATACAATGCCCTTCATAGCACAATCGTACAAGTCTCATGCAAATAGTCTGTTGTAGGTTAATAATAGCAGCACTTGTTGGTACATGAAAACACTCCAGTACAATTGGCAAGTATTGACATGTTATAAAGGCTTGACCTTACAACATACACTGTCTTTCAACATCCAGTAACCCATAAGAGCTGGGTCATGTTTTGGAACTATTCTGTGTATTGCCTTGCCATCAATTGAAATGAAATTTGTAAAAACGTAGTTTTTTCTGCCATTGAAATGACTTTGTTTACTTTTTCTTTGAAAAATTTTGTTTAGCTGCTAAGTATAATGCCCCTTTTGAGGCATTTCTTCTAGCAAAATCATGCCAAAGATGTCGTTTTTTTTTTGTGTTTTCGGAAATAGGGAAAATATCCGAGTGATGTCATGTAAAAAATGTAAAAGGCATGACAAACCGACCTCAAATTCATCGTAGGACAAAAAGCTTTCCTGATTGTTTTAGCAACCAAATGGCCTAAGAATCCACTCGGTTTGAAAAATTAGAAAAAAATCTCCTTGATGATGCCCATACCCTAGTAATACAGTGAGAGCAACCAATGGCCCAGCTGTGTTCAGGAATGTGACCGACATCAATCGAGTGGACTTTGAACTTATGCGGTCACATTCCCGAACAAAGCTGGGCATGGGTGCTCTCAATGCATTAGCGCATCTGCAAAAGCAGACCCCGGGTTTTATACTTGCACAGAAGTATGCCTATTTCGTAAAGATCGCTTCGGTCCATCGACAACGCGCCTTCGGTTGTTCGGCATTCGGTGTTCCCAGTTAGTGAACCAAAATTGACAAGACTAAGGCAATGTATTTTGTGCAATTTGTGTGTGCATGGAGCCGACTACAGTCACCTCGAGATCACATTTTGACATTTTCTTTAATAGTGTCGGAATTATGCATTTTCATGAACATGTTTGCAATCAGCATGGAAAGTGCATCCAATAAGTCCAAACAAACGAAGTCTTAAGTCGGTGGTTTTGGAGAACGCTTTCCAAATGACCACGGGTCGTTTGGAAAGCCATCTCCAAATCAACCGCCATCTAAAAACCACCTTTTAGAAGCCATCTCCAAAATCAATGTTCTGGATGACCAAAGGTCATTTGGAGATGGCTTCCCATATGATGGGATGGCTTCCATAAGGCATCAGGGAACCCATAAAAAACAACATTGAGTAATGTGTCATAGTGTATACAGAAGAGTTCATGCAGGCACCCCTGTAAAACTAATGTTCTGGATGGGCAAAGTGCCATTTTATGTGCGTTTTTTCCAGAAAAGGGCGCAGTATCCAAAGAGGCGGCCTTGTTTTCATTTGACTGATATGTAAATATGGAGTGTGAAACCACATCTGTTCTTTAAATTCACTTATTCTAGAGATGATTTCAAATTATTTATAACACCGAAATGCAAAATTGAACTGGGCAGACGGAACTAACGTCATTCCTAACTTAATCATGCTGATTTTAACACACAAGAATATTAGTCACGCTACGTTTCCCCCCACAAAAGTATAATCAATTAAAGCATTAATGTATATACATTGTTATAATGCCAACGACTAACTTCATCATGGATTTGCGCAAAAGAAATGAGGTGTTTTTGGCAGCTTCTTTAGTCAGTAGCAATTCACTCATCAAAAGTCATGTCGTTGCAGGATGTACTGATTATGTCATCGAACCCTCCAACGGCTGGCTCCGATTTTGGCAATGCATGATGGGTATAAATCATAAGACTTGAAAGGGGAACATTTAATATTTGACTTCAAAGCTTGTTGCGCAGTCATTAAACTTCGCCGCCGAACACGTTGTGCTCTATAACAGACAAGATGCGACATTTAGCGTTCCTTATTTTGCCTGCCGTTTTCGGTAAGTGAGTCGTAGATTCATTATCACATGTTACTGTTTATTCTTAAAAACATCATCCAGATGGTAACTACTCATTTTGGTATTGGTAGTAAATGCTATAGAGTTGAACGTGAACTGTCTATTGCGTCATTTTGGCAAAGGTGAAATACAAAAGATTACCGTTTGATAATCTGACACTTAATATGATACTGACATGAACTTTGCCAGAGGTAACAATGAGTATTATGCATGATTCACACCTGTCCACCAAGTGTGCACGACCAGTCTGTTAATTCGATGACATATTTAACAAGATGACGATCCAATTAATGCCAATGAATGTCACGGGGCTTCAATAGCTGTAATCTCATACGTGCGTCTTAACCTTGATTTCAGACCGAGCATGAAACAGGTTTGAAGACTATGCGGGTATTGGAAACACAAGACTTTTAGATAAATCCAAGACGTAAACGTGAAATGCAGTCTCGTTTTGTTCAAATATGTATCATACAAAAGAAATTTCGAGTTTCACCCACAGAAACACGATTTTCGAAATAGACTGGAGGTTTAGTTGCCATGCAATTCCACGTTTCACAAGAACACACTTTCGTGCAATGCTACTAAATCGCCCAGTCTATGACGTATCTACGCAGTCTGTATATCTGAGCAATTGTATTCAAGATGTCAGTATGAATTAAGTGGCTGCGTTTGCAGTGAATAGCAGCCAAGACTTGGCTTAACTTAAAATAAAACAGGCTACAGATTTTGTTTGTGTGTGTTAGGAAGTATTGTAGCGAGCTCATTATATTATACATTAATTACACAGTATACGTATCTTTAGCACACGTGCAAACCACACAAATACAACAATAAACACATTCAACGCAAGACCTGCACTTTTCCATGGAATGTTAATTTTTAGTGTTTTACGGATCGACCGAACAAAAGAAGTGAACGTTTCATGCACGATTAATGGTGGATTCTTACTTCATCGGCAGACGTCGGCCGGCGCTAGTCTCTCGAACATGCTTTGCGCGACAGATGCATGAAACATACGCGGTGCGTAAATAGCATGTTCGAAAGGCTAGCGTCTGCAGATGTCTGCCGATAAAGTATGAACCCACCTTAAAACTTTCGCGTATAGTTTTAAGGGGGTCAAATAGTAAATGCGCCCTGCAAAACGACTCACGGTAACCCGATTCTACTGCAAACCACACGTCCCCGGGAAATAGGCTCTATGACGTCATCGAATAGCCTCAAAGTTTTTTTTCTGGACACAGCTTGCGCATATCCCATGCATGAAGTCACAGCTCCATAAAACGTCTGGATAGAGTTTTATCGAATGAAAAACTTTCAACCGAGATTTTTTCACGCGCAAATTCAGGCTTTCGGTAAAATTTAAAGATTGCTTTCTTTACTGATGAGATTCTACCTTTTCTTTTAGATTTAAATGTCAAAATAGACTTCCTCCGATAATCTTGATTTTCAATTTATTAATTGAACACTCTTGATTCTCAGGGTTCGATTTGGTTTTCACAATAATAAACCAAGTTGAAGTCCAAGATATTTAAATTATTTTTTTTTTATCAAAAACGCCGTTTTAATCGTATTTTGTTTAATTAACAAGCCAGGGTAAAACAAATACAATACACGGTACGCTCGTACAACGATGTTCGGAAACCAACATAGACATTCGATACCCACCACACGTTTCAACTTCGTCTTTCTGTGCCGCGCATGGGCACTGATAACCTTCCATGACGTGCTGTCATCAAGTGCTGGAGCGGTATAACGGCGGTGCGGAAAGTGTGTAGTCTGTGTCACAGACTCCGAAAAATATTATCTAAATTAGTACTGCGCGAGAGATTAACGTTATCAGTCCGTCATAGCGAATGCATGCAAATGAAACTAAATCTCAAATATCTCCGGAAAACGAAGGGGTTCTATGGAGATTTTTGCATCAGAGGGTCCGTTACTATGTTTTGTTTTAAATATGTACAGTATTGGGTCTGAACCTATAGAACCTAGCGAGAAAATTGGACGTTTTTGTCGGGTACTTACTTCGGTGCTCGCAAACACGAAAAAGTGAACATGCAAACGCTACGGGCCGCATCCCTTTTCCCACAATGCATTTCGGTATTATTCCAGTCTTGAGAATTTTCAAACGCTGGTTTCAATTTACGTTTTCAATTTTAGAAACAGGCTATACGTACTTACCGTACCGCCGTAGAGCGGTATTATCGATTTCACGTTCCTGTAATGATGTTGCGGCTCCCGTCGTACGGTACTCATACAATAGGCTCCTTTTGAGGCGCAGCAGCTAACTTGAAAACGAAGCCTATTGTATGAGTACGTACGACGGGAGCCGCAACATCGTCTCAATACGTCGATCCTGGGTTTCCTACCGGCAATCATTTTTTACCGAATTCCATCCCACAAGACAAATGATGTACGAGTAGATACGCATCACTCCATGCACGCTCTCGGTTTCTTTGCGCCCTCCTTTCAACTACGCGCACATTTTGCGACGCAAAAAATTACACGGCCAATCAAAGAGACTGAAGAAAAAGTATCGTTATGGTAAAATTTACATACAGGAAACGGTTTTCGCAAAGTTATAACTGAAAAATGACCGTTATGTACACAAAACACCATAGATATATATGCGCTAGTTATTATAGCTACTCGTACATCGTTGGGATGTGGGATAGGAATTTCGGTTAAAAAATGGATTTCGGGGGTAGGAAACCCAGGATCGACGTATTTCGGATTACTGTACCACTGACGTTTCTACACAAGTTGCTTTTTCGCCTTAGCAATACGGCAGGAAACAATGCATACACCGACTGATGGTGCACATTTTCCACACAGATGTTCTATTTGTATACAAATTCCTTTAACTTGAAAGTTAAGTGAAGCCACCATAGGCAGGCAAAAGCAGCTTCCTGTTGTTTCATCGGGACATTCAATGTGCGGGCAGCCCGCTATCAAAGTGTGTAGAGGTCAGTGTCTGTACGCAACTGAGCGATCATTTGATTAATAAAAGTCAGACGCATTACATGTTAAAAGGTGGGCAATGAAATCGGCTATGATGTGCAGTAATTCACGTGGGATTACTTCATATTTTTCCAAGTTCAAAGCCAAAGAATACTCTATTAAATATTGAATAGGCTACTTTTACATGTAGGCCCATAGACGATGTGACCTGTGACGTCACCAGCGGGCAAAAACATTAGCTGCCCAGTGGTCTGCTGTGCGACGTAGGGCATGCTTTTAAAATTCAACCAGTATAGTACCATAATAAGCGTAAATCCGGGGGGGGGGGGGGTACGCGTCTATACGATTATCCCCCCAATGTGATGCCCGTGCATGTGTTTTTGAAACAAAATAACCTATAATTCACATCAGCTAGCAATACTGCATGCTTAGAATTTTAAGTATGGTGTTGTAGAGTGCACGGATTAAGTAGCAATTGACAATAGCTAAAGCAAGCAAGCATTCCTCCATCAGCATACTTCTTCCCTTGCCTGGCCCCTAACAATAGGTTCCAAATGAATATTATATACCCGCCTGCTGATATGTGATTTGTCAATTTCTCAAACCTGACCGGTACACCCAGATTTCCCATACTCCTGAAGTCTTCTTAAAACTATTCTTCGTTAATCATGGTACATGATTTGTGTCTGTGTTCTTGAGCTTTACTGACTAAGAAACTTGGCAATAGCATAAAAAATTGCCAGCTATTGAAAGTAGATATTTCTGTCGTTAGTGAAGCAGAATTTATCGCTGACAATGAGAAATTGTTGACGGTATATACTGTCACTCATGCGGTCCTCAAACCAAAAGTGCTCGTCCTGCAGTCGATTTTTAGCAAAACCAATCCCCCCCCCCCCAATTAAAAAAAAAAACATGGTAAACCTCAAGCTTAAGTGTTTTATTACGTCGATTTTAAAGTTGATTCTACTTCTCTTACTATAAAACATATTAATGACTGATCAAAGGAAAGGGGTCCCAAGGAAATCGACCAGTGACCTTTCTACCGATAGTCTCGTCTAATAGTAATAGACCGTATTCAATAGCCAGCCATGTTGGTGGACAAGATAGTCGCATTCCAGTACAACCAAGACATTCACCTGTCAATGATCCCTGTGCAATCGTAAACATGGAGCGATGACAGCGTAATGTATTGTAGTCCTGAATGAGGCATCTGTCCACCAACATGGTCTGGTGGCTGACGTCATATTGAATAAGGTCTATACACATGCTGTGAAACCAAACTGGAAGAAAGGCGTGTTTTGATATCGTTGAATAAATACGGAATGAACCTCATACACGTTCTGTTTATTTACATATATATAATAATAATTCGGTTGGCCGGTGAAGCACCTATGAGGACGTGTTTACTTGGGTATGAACCGCTGGGTGCCTGCCTAAAATATACCCGTCCAAGCCAGCATAGTAATTCAAATTCAAATTTAAAAGTCGCGTGATATTGTTTCGAAGACAATATGTAACCCTCCATTGGCGGGACTATTTAAAAAAGTTTTTTTTATAGCATGTGCATTTTGTTCTTTTGAAAGCTTCATATAATAGTAGTTACAGTTAAGGTACGGGGGGCAATTACAGAACTGAGGGAAGATCTCGTTCAGGAAGTACAGGCTATTCAACCTTTGCACGGCTGGCAATTTGAAGGTAGAGCCTCGAGCTGGAATTTGAAAAATGAGGGTATACATAATAATGCATTCATTCACCGTTTGCAAGGTTTTGTGTGGTGCGAGTAGAACCGTCGTGTAATAGGGCTGACACGACTTTCAGAGTTAACATTTTTCAACGAATTAAAATGGCCTTCACAAAAACCCCCTTGTTAAAGTTTCGCCGCTGATATTTCAACCGTTTTTAAGTGAGCTAAAAACGTGATGTGTAATCCAAAGAGTACTATGTAAAATTAATATGGTCGACCAAAATGGGACATATTTTTCGCTCAAAATCCAAACGAACACCCATTTATCCTTAATCCTTTGAACACGGCAAGCGACTTCAGTCGCTCAAGATCAAAAAATTTGTTAAAATTTGTTTCCAAAAGGTCAAAATTGTTAATTTTCCAGTGCATACTCAGATCAGCATGAAAAATGCATTAAATTAGTCCAAACAAGCCTAGTCTTTGCGGATATTCTTTTTAGATGGATTTCCAAAGGACCTGCAAAATATTTGTGGACGCATCTCTAAAGCCACTGACTATGTTGCTATAACGTATATAGAACTGGCCGTGTCGTAGGGTTACGATTTCACAGGGTAAATGAGACAATAGTAACTGTCTATTCTGAAATATTTGACCATTTCCGGAAAAACTGGGGACTGGGGACGAGGCAGTTTGCGATTCGGACCATGGATCTTGAAGGTCTCATTCAGGTGCGTAGCCAGCTCGGTCATTCGAGGAGCTAGGTTGAAAAAGACATGAGATTCCAGAAAGAAGCGCCCCCAATTTTTTTTTTAACCCGTTTTTTCAATTCTTTGGAATTCTTTCCAATGTATTAGATGAATGAATGAAGTGATAAGTCGAATACGACGCCGTCTTTATGTAATAATATGATCAATTAGTATTTCTTCGTGCCGACAGAAAGTCAAAGTCACGGTGTTCTATGGGGACAATTACGAGATTCAGCAAGTTCAAAACAAGGTTTGCTGTTTTTCTTTTGTCACTTTTTGTCCCAATAACCTTCGGAACGGTTTCTTGGGATAGGTGCTCTACAATCGATCCTTGCATTTGAGGCAATTCCGTATCCTAAAAATATCTCCTCCTGTCAATTTAAGTTCCGCGTATTGCAAAACATTTATCAATTGCCCGATCGCTAAGGGAAGCAAATTTCTATCTAAACGCTTGCACAACAAATGGTGAAATAAAGGCTAAACTTACATGAATATTGTCTTTTCATTTCCGACTTTCCTCAAACATTTTTTTCCGAGAGGGTTCTCAACCCTCCTTCCGGCAACCCGCTGGTTTATATGCCCCTGTCCCTTGCCCGCCAGTTTAATTGTGTTTTAAAGGCTTTCCACAGCAATGGTGAAATCATGCTGCGCATTAACGATAGAAGAAAAAGGTATTGAGCTCAGAACGGACTTTTGCCATATCATCACTCAACTCCTCGGGCAAATTCAAATGTTATTTAAGCCATTAGAACGGAAATTTGTTTTTTCAAGACATAAATAAGAACTGGCTAGATCATACTGTCACCACTAACACTGAGAGCTAATAAAATCTCAATTCCCATGGCCCATCACTAGCTTTCATTCACGCTGTGTATTGAGCAAATACACCGCTGAATTTTTAGTATATTTATGATACCCAGAACATACATGTTCAGCTGTGACTTGTGCCCATCCAAGGCACTGAACTGAGCCTTAGTATATGAGGCATGCCCTTAACCATAGTGCTCAATCAAAGGGAATTTGTATAATATCGTCGGCAAACACGAAATTGTCAAACGAATGCAAATGTATGCTTAATACACACGAAAACCACTAGCAAAGTCTAGACGTCATCCTTGATCGCGTACGTGTAAGTGAAACGGATATTCTTTTGTTTCGATCAATCCATAACAACTAATTTTACCATTTTCCAAGTAAAAGCAAGCCAACTTGCGCATTGCCATCTAAACCTGCCTTTGTGACTCCGTGCCGACGCAAGCACCGAGTGTTTCCGGTTGTTTACATAAAACAAAACAAATTTTGCAGTCGTCTCAGGAATGTTTAAGCACCCACATTTTTTTTTTTTTTTTTTTTGTCAATTTTACTCAACAATTATTAAAATTTTTTGAGGCCTCCTTAAAAAATCTGTACCGCCGGCTCTTTTTTTTAATCTGGCCACATCTTATTTTTTCCTGTTCCTCTTGTTTTTCCTCCTCTCATTATTTGAAAAAGTTTTGCATCGCTGACTGATTGTAAAATAATTACTGACGTCCCAACGCGTTTTGGCGTCTATCTTCGAGATCAAGGATCTTTATTGATACCAAGTACTGTACACTATTTCCATTGCTCAGTGCTTGCCTTTCTAATTTTAGAAACATAAGCATTGGCAGAATACACGTCTTCCGGAGAATTACTTCATATGTCGCAATATTCCCCTCTGCCACACATGTAACAAACGATATTCCAAGTGCATAGGTGAGATTCGAGGTCCCCGTGAAGGCATGGGTTTTGTCAACCGAAGCCACTTTATCTTCCTAGCTATGACTAATCTGTCACTCTTGGTGTTATCTGAATAATTTCATTCCACAAGTGAGTCACTGCCAAGCTCTCTGTACTTCGTCTAGTTTAGGTACATCATTGGTAGTCATGCAAAATTAAAATATTTACGTAGGGTATTGAACTCCTTTGTCTGTTTGAATTTCTTTAAGAGCGTGTTAGACCCCTATCGACCAACCTCGGCCCCCGTCTTTAAATCCATCAACTTGAGATTTGGTATTAGAAGAAAGTTCGTATTTCTCTCATTATCCATTGTGAAATTTAAGGGCCCAGGAAAGTTAATAACAAAAAGTCTTCAAATGCGGTCGCAACATTACACACACAACCTTCATCTACCTTTTTAGATGTCAGATTTATGCGGGTGGCAAATGCATAAGAAACATAATGCCTAACTTTCCACGCAGGAAGCAGGATGTGAACGTTATGCATTATATCTCCTATCCACATGACACCCGCATAAACCTGAAAAGTCGTTATTGTCCTATGGGCTTTTAATTCAGACACATTTTTGCTTCTTGTTCAAAAACGCTGGCCCGATTACCTCAATCTGTATCAGATGTGTTGCGGGAAGGAAAATCGGCCATGATCCGTTTCTCCCACCGTAAAGAATTTGCAATTGGTGACTGGTGTGTTGACGAGGGCATCTCTTTGACCGCCTATTTATAATCAAACTAAAGACAAGTTTTTCCACAACATACAAACACATTTCCATACGAACCGCAAGACTCTCCAATGCGTATCCTAATCACATAATATTGTTTGGTGTCGACTCGCTCATGAAAATCGAAGAAAATACAAATAATAATGCCATAATTATTATGGATTTTATAAGGCGATCAGAGGGTGTTTCGTAAGGTCCAACATCTCACCTACTTCTTTTCTTTCTGACACACTTATGAATTAGTAAACCCTTCACGGAATACACCACGTGTTCATGCTGTTAAGGTTTTCGAATTCTTAAGTTTGTCAGAAAACAAAGTGGATCAGATGGATCACCTTACCGAAACACAGATCAAAGAAGCACTCAAAACAAGCTTTGAATGTATTGAATACTAGAAGGCAGGACAAACCTGTTTGCTCATTGTCCTATATTGATGTAGGTCATCGATTGGGATAACCTGTGATCGCTTTGATAAATTTGAAAGGACCCAAAACAGACAATTTGTGTCCGGCATTTCGATTGGAACATCGCTCACGAGAGAGATTGCGTAATCTCTAGACCCCATTGAAAGGGAGGTTTCCGTAACCCGACCCATCGGACCCACTTAATGAATTCGGAAACCTTAACGCATTAAACCTGAATGCCTTTTTTCCGTGAAGGGTTTCCGATTCGTGTTTCGGAAAAAGTGTGTCAGATGTGCGGGTTTACGGAAACTCCCCGTTTGTAACCAAGTAAACATATTGTCGATATTGATGGTAAGAGTTCTTGCCGACGGGATGCAATACCAAAGCTTAAATCTAGCGTACATTTCCTATAATCGACCTATTCAACAATATTTGAGCAAAAGGTCTGCTTTAAAACAAATTCCATGAGTAAATAAACCAACGGTTGCAGCAGCGTGTATCTACAGGTGCCTGTATTTCACCCGATATGTGTCACGTTATCTCCATTCAACATTTTTCAAACCGCATACTGCCTATTATGTATAGAATGCTTCTTCGGGCCATGAGCACTTTGAATCTAGGGAGTTTTGGATATTTTCTTAGTTTTTCGGAGCTTACATGCACGTTTGGAAGTTGTGCAGGTCATAATTGATGATTTCATAAGATAAAATGATTCCGTACTGAACAAGTGCCTCAAGCATGCTGGCAACATAACCAAGATGCAAATTAAAGTTAAAGAGAAAATCACCTCATAATTTTAATTTTATATTTCCGACGTTTTGTTTTCTAAGGATGGTGTATGCTGCAGTAGCGGTGAAATTGTGGATCTACGATCCCCTGAAAGGTCCGCCAAATAGTCAGAGGTCCACAGGTGCAGCAAACGCACGGTGCAGTAGGTGATGTAAAGGGGGCAAACGGCCAATATGAACCAGGGGGTCCTCTGGAGAAGGAACGATTACAATTTATACGACGGTCCTCCGAGCCCGCAAGGCCCAAATGTTAATATGTGCAGCACTAGTTACAACGTGCCCCTCAAGTTGCTTCCCCACGGAGCTGGCGGAAACTCAATTGACGATGGAGGATCAGGAGGAGGCATGTAGCTGGTAGAATTAATCCACAGATCATTCCCGCTGGAGGTGGAGACGACTACATGAATATTACTGAAAATCAATATGGAGTATGGGGCGGAAACCGGAGCAACAATGGGCAAATCCCGGATCCGGAGGTACACTTGGTGGCAGAGGCCAGGTACAGCGGGTGGTGCAGGTGACAGTTCAAATTCAGTTGATGGTGCAGGAGGTTGGATAGCAGGTTGCAGTCCAATGGCACTGGAATAAACACAAACATGTGCAAATGCCGCACCAGTTGCTGGTGGGGCGATGTCGGCACAGCAACTGTCACCACATCATGCAAAATTTTGAAGACCCGCATCACATCGGAATTCCGGGTTCGTGGTAGCTGGTGGTAGCAGGACGTTGTAAGCCGTAGGTGCAGTAGCAACAGCGGTTGGGCGTTGTTCTTCTAATACGCTCTGGTACTCAGCAACGTCCTCCTGCTTAAGAACAAGTTCTAAAACAAACATTTACTGAGTTCTGAACTCGAACCTTTATATCTTGTACTTTTCTACTTTTCTCATTAAGTACGAAAGGATATTGCTTTTTTTCAATTTCCATTGGAAAGGATTTTTTTTTTCTTGTAAAGAATTTTCCCCCGAATTGAAATTGTTATAAGAGTGTGTTTATTTATTACTCCTATAGTTATGTCCCTTATTTATTTTGGGGGATACATTTTACAATAATAAATAATAGCACCCTTCCATAAAAAATAAACACTTTCCATAGCACCGATAATGATTTTAAGCGTTCCAAAAACATGGGCGTGAAGGAATAATCTCTACCTGAAGTTTACGCATAACTGAATGAAAAAGGAACCTAGAATTTGTGTATTTTTTTATTGTTTAATTTTCTAGAAACAAAACATCCAAACTTCGACCTATGAGGAAGTATAAGGAAAAGCCCAGGGGGGTATGGAGAGGAGGTGGGGAGAAGAGACAGAGGGGTGGAAGGGAGAGGAAGAGGGGGCAGTAAGGTGAGAAAGGTCAATTTTTTTGCACAACTGTAAATATTACACTTACAATAAAGGAGTAAAGGTGTAAAATGTGTTTTTTTAAATAAAATAATAAAATTACATCATGGACCATATGAAATTAATGATTAAATTTTGAATATATTTTATTGGTAACCATTTGGTAATATATACCCCCCGCCTAAAAAATCCGAACGTTGTGAAATGGCCATCAACGTGCTTCAAATTGCTTTCAAATGAACGCGCCAAGCCAGCTGGATCAATCTCTCAAACTTCCACCTCATGCTTCGTTATCAATGCCTTACGACACATGTCAATAACAAATACATTACGCGAACAACGCTCCTGCCATTTATGATGGATAATTCACCTACATACCTTTTTATACATAATTTATATCGTTCGGATTTTTTTTAGGCGGGGAGTAATTTATCACCGCTAATCATGCAATGCGAGAAGGTTTCCCAATAACAATTTCACTACATTGCCGTATAACTTACATTTTGGCTTTCAAAGAAAAATACGCATAGACCATATTTTATTCGTTAAACCTCGTCCAACCCAAGGGTTTTTGTACTAACGTTCAACGACCAGGGGGGGGGGGGGGGTGGTTACCACCCCCGCTCGAGAATCGTTATAAAAGCACCCATGCTTATGATTTGATACCATGATATGTATGGTCCTCATGTCTCCATTGATACCAAAAAGTACCAACACCCTAGTAAGGCGTAACATGCCGTCATCACGTCCCGAGTCGACAAAATTGGCATTTCCACAGAAAATCGGCGAAAATCCGATTTGGCGCTAAAAACCGTAGGAATATCAGATTTTCACATTGGTTTTCACTCTAAATGATGCAAATCCTAGTTTTAACATAAACATAACAATTTTAAGAGCATACTGTGTCATACTATTTTCAAAATGCCACATAAAAAAAATATCCTTGTTGGCAACCACCCCCCCTACCCTTCGACTTGGACTGCAATACCCTAACCCCGGTTAATGTGCTACCTTCACATTTTGTTCGCTAAATTGACCGGAAAGATGATAGAAGAACGATTACCTAGAACTTAAGCTTTTTACGAAAGTTTTTTTGGCATTGTCGGCGCACCGGAGCGAAGTTACTAGGGGGGGGGGGGGTGGTAACCACCCCCCTTGGTTGGACTAGGGTTTACGCAAAATCAGGACAATTTATCCAAATGAATTAAAACTTTTTATTTATAACAGGTTAACATTTCCTTTGTTACTTTGTTTTTAATTTTGAATGCCTCTGCTTCCCAGATTGTCAAGGTGATAATTAAACTGTTCGGCCGTAGTCATAGTCCGGCTACAAAGTTAAATAGGGCCTTCGATTCAGTTGACTTTTCTTCACGCAACATTTAAGTTTCACGCTTTATTCCGGTGTCGTCTATGTAGCCCGGACTGTGGGTACCGGCGGACTATAATTACTTTCACCCTGCATGAAATTTAGTAAGGGCTAATTGTTTAATTTTGTGTGAAAATTATGGTTGCTCAAATGATAAACATATGCAAAACAAGAGCAATACAATCCCCCCATTCTCTGAAGGTTAATGACAAAATAAGCGGGGGGTGCCCTCGAGAAAGCGTGGGCGGAATCAAGAGGGAAAAATTTATAATACCAGGGTCAAAAATGAAAAAATGCTTGGACTGGCTGTAAAAAGGTACCCAAAGTTTTCGTCTTGTTTACCACGGATTTAAAAAGTATAGTTTGTACTCTTCACTTATTGCTAAATGGGATAAAGTTGCCCTGCTAAGATATACAGACAATTGTGGCAAAATGCAATCGTCATCAATTATCATAAGTTTATCGTCGTCTGCTTGAAGTCACCAGAATTTCACAGAAACCACTCATCAGGATAACAAGTTCGCAACATGCTCAACGTGATGTCAGTTTTAAACCCGGCAAGTTGCGTCCATCATAAGAAAATATTAATGCCTTGTGTTCCTAGCAATACAATGCCATACAACCAAACAGCAGAATAACTACTGACAATCGCTTGTCTCCCATGACCAGTTGTCACCAGATCTTTCACCATTGAAAATTCGAGTTAGAAAACCGGTTGAATGCACATGTAGATGCGGCAAGGGAGTGAGAGCGCCCCATGCACAGCTGTTTTCAGGAATGTCCCGATCGAAGTGGACTTTGATTTATATGCGGTGATTCCCCTTATGAATGAGGTAGCAGTGACACAATCGGCAGTTTGACGTCTTTCTTCCATGTCTCTCCCAACCAGTTTCCCTCAGATTTGGCAACACTGGATTTTCGGCGTATTCATCGACTGTAAAACGTGCAAGCCATCCTTTGACTATATCATTCACGATATATTTGGTCTTGTATGGGTCGTTAATCCGCAAGCAGCATACTCGAAATTGGGGGCGGATAAGACTTGTACGTTTTCAATCTCCCAGGAACGATTGCCAACGTTAAACCCAAAGGTATGTGGTTTCTTGAACCTGTAGAAGGATCTCACCAGCAGGGTGTAGTCCCGACAATTTTTTTCTCTACATTTATTAATATGTAATATAAAAAAAGAAAAATTTTTTGATTAAAAATATTGCCACTTTGATGCCATTGCAAACTCTGACTCTGTCCAAATCTTTGCTGGAATTTTTCACAATCCTGGTTATTAGAGACGTTATGTACAATAAATTAGAATAAGGGCCCCAACACTGCGCCCTGAGGTACTTCTGATATAACTGGGTGCCATTCGGAAGACTCCCATTGATTACAAAACCTTTGCTGCTTTGAGTCAAAAACATGCTGATCATTTAGATGTTATTTCTATCCCAAATCCGTGGTAATGAGTTTTTGATTTTTCAGGCGTTTGTGAATCACACAATCAAAATTGCGGCGTCAATTTGTTGTTAGTTTTCAATTCCCTCCATGCAATCATTAACAACCACGTGAAGAGCTGGGTAACACAGGAATTCCCAACCGGAATCCAAATCAATCAAAAACTTTATTTTCAGTATCACATAAATGTTAATACAGACCTCGAAAATACAGCAACATCTAGACATAACAAAAGATCAGGTTGATATGGAGGAGGTAAACAAAACGTTTGTCATAGAAGACCCGCGCCCAAATTGTTTAAATTTGTCTTTTTTTCGCGCATTATTTTTTTTAAGATTTATTCCCTTGAAAGATTCAGAAAAAATGAAAATTCCCTGCCTTTGAAGCAGCCTCAAAAATGAAAAAGTGCTCAAAATGCATGAGTTTTTAAAAATTCACGCATTTCGGCATTAACTTTTTCACACATTTTCGTCTTTCCCCCGACTTTGGCGTATAGACATTAAGGGGTGGGGGGGTTACCACTCTTTCCAGGGTGAACTTTGATGCCGCTTTAGACAACGAAAAACTTGACCTTTGATCCTAAACAGGTGCAACTGACAGGTCATATAAGGGCAAAAAATATAGTTTTGTTTCAAAGCGATTAGTGTTGTTTGAAAACTAATAGGTAGCGCATTTTTTATTATTTTTGTTTTAAGTCCTTAACTCTAATGCGCTCACTCTAAAACACACATACGATAAATGAGCGGACCTAAACCAACCTAAACAAAACTCCGGCAGTTAGGTGCCACCTATAGACTGTCCCCCTCATCTCTGCTCGTCTCTGTTTTTTAGTGCACTTGCTTAAGAGATAATGCTAAACTCAATTTGGAAGATTTTCAGCTTTGACATGCCGTCCTCCTACCGCGCTCCTCATTATTATACCAACCAACTTTTTCACAGAATGCGAATTACCACCAGGCTCCTAGAATAACACAAATCGGGAGTAGCTCGCAACAGGGAGATGGGTTGAAGAGTCTAGGTGTAATTGCAGTCGCTTAGCATTTTCTTACCGTGGACCCGAGGGAGGGTCTGTCCACCTATCACTGATCAGAGGGCAAGGATCGAAATCACTTATTATCCTTTTAGGTATTTTACTATAAGTGAGATAAAAAATGTCCTTAAGCCAGTCTGCCTGCAGGGAAGGCACTTGAAGCTAAGGACTGTTGAACGCCCAAAACCTACACAAAACTCCATTTCGGGCTGTTAGGTGGTCACCTAGGAGCTGATCATAGGCATGGATCTCTTTTATAGGCTATATCTTTTCAGTATTTTCTTGTTAGACACAACAATTATATTGAAGTAAAATCAATAAGTTTGGGCATTTCCTTATCATTTTGCTGACTTCAACTCTTCCTTAACTGGCATTTACTGTTTAAAATCCAACTACAGTAATATGAGAACCAACTAAATTTGGATGATTTATACAGGAAATGTCATACAAGTTCATCAATTCAGGAAGAGTTAAATATGAAAAGTTAGAAAAATGATTAAAATCAGACTACAACTATGCC
Source organism: Ophioderma brevispina (assembly GCA_023653785.1). NCBI lineage: Eukaryota > Metazoa > Echinodermata > Ophiuroidea > Amphilepidida > Ophiodermatidae > Ophioderma > Ophioderma brevispina. The sequence goes on from JAMKCH010019619.1 coordinate 23,568, forward strand.
CTTAACCGGAGATTACCTTCAAACTGACGGTGTTGTTACGAAATCTGCCGCGTCACGATCATTCACTAAACATCTCTTACACAAATATAAAACTGGTATTTTGATGCCATACATCTATGAACTATCAATGGAAACAGCATAAAACAAATGCTGGTACAGTGAAAGTTGTCGGGGAATATAAATGCCGGGGTTTTTACAGCAAGTTGATACTTGCTTCCAATTGGGGAAATTTTCTGGCCAAGCTTAGAACAAATTCAAATCAAAAGATTGGGTTAGTATACAAATTTCAGAACTTTATTGGTCAAATACTAGGACATTTGTGGCAAATTATTTCCTTTTTTCAATCAATCGTTTTTTTGTGTTTTTAAAAAGTCGACCCGAGATAATCAGAAATCATAATGTCCATTTTTTAGCACTTAGGGACTCGGAAAATGGAACAAATACGGCGAAATCGTACTAGTTTGACAGGCTTGAATCAGTTCAATGCCGAGAGCTGTAGATCACTTGATTCAGGTGTTTAGTTTCACAAAAATCGAGGTCACTTTTTTTTGGGAAAAGTCCGCATAACTTGTTTTGAATTTACCTTCGAAATTTACAAACGACGCGCGCGCAACCTCATTTTTTTTTTCCTACCTTGGTTGTTCCTTTTGGCTTTCAGAAAGTTCAACAAGGTGCTATTGGAGATTGACGTTTTAAGCATACTCTAAGTTTTAGACCCCATGACCACAGAGCAGTACCCAAGGATGACTCTGATCAATGATGGGATACTGGACAACCGTCTAGGACTGTGTTGAAAATGCAGACGTCAACATAGTAAGTTATAGCCTGATTTTATTCGTGTGTTACTTCATGCATTTTGTCGATGGTACGAACTTATTTGGAGAAAGCGAAGTGCAATTGTTCCCTGTTAATGCAGAATGAGACGAATTTAATCTTATGAATGGCATACGATTTTCAAACCAATAACAGGCGAGCCTAGGCAAAATATCTGCCTCACTCCACCAACGTAAAAGTGGGCTGATTTTCCGTATCACGCACTAAAGCTTTTAGAAAGAAAATGAAATCTTCGAAAACTTTTTAATGTAGTGACATGAATCAAAATCAGACTAATAGGTGATACGCCTAACTTAATTACCCAGAATTTGGGGGAAATAGTCAAAGGGCGGTGTTCAAAATGCCGCAATTATGAGTGCATTGGGTCATGTGTCGTATCGTGGGACACCCATATAGTTGGTGGCGTTACATTTTATCCTCATTTTCTATGTTCAACAAGCTGCTGCAAGAGCATTGGGTGTTCAATTGTTTTAAAGGTTAAGGGTCCATTTCAAAGCTTTATTATTCTTCTTTCTAAATGTGTAGACCTTTGATACAGTAAAATTTGTTTAATTAGCAAAAAGTCACAATATTAACGAAGGGAAATCTGTGGGGGGCGGTGGAGGAGTGGCGGGTGGAGGAGTGGGCGGTGGAATAGTGCAAATGGGAAAAGGAATTTTTGTCTAAAAATATTGTAATGTTGTGTTAATTTAATACAGAGGGGTTCTTTTAACATAAGACTAAAATGTAATTTACCTTGCAATGGATACCAGAATTATGATTAGGTGATGAAGGTCAAGACCGCTCCTGTTCATGTCTTACGGGAATCAAAGGCTATATTGTCCATAAATTGTAAACAAATCAACTGAAATTAGTCTATAATCTTACCAAGGGTCGACACAAAATGGTAATAATAAATTGAGGTAATTAATTAAAAATCATAAAACCGTAAACACATTGGGTACTATACATTGCTAAAAATTTTGAGCTAATATTATTACATTGCCCCATGATATTAGTATGAGCAGGTCACAGGAAGCTGCATAATGTCAGAAAATACCCTTAATATTTGTTAATTGCGCTGTCACATGTTGACAGCACATGTTGATATATTTTTAAGCCACCCTGTATTCAAAAACTTTTATTTAAAGAAAACAAAGCGCTTCTTCTTATCGTGTCGTGGTGGGTTCCAAATAATATCCCGTCAGAGATGGGTACAACGCATGGCTGCTTCATTTCCTTTATTCTTCGCGAGGCCATTATCACTCCTTTGATTAAAAAGCCCAATTTTAATCCCGATATTCTCAAGATTTACCGGCCTGATGGGTCAAATCTTCCAACCCTTGGTAACTCATAGTATCCAGCTATTTCTAGACTAAAACAGTACTTCCATCAGTAAGGAGCTCACGGAAAAACGTTTCAGGCCGCATATAAATCATCTCATAGTACCGAGGACAGGCTCTATTAAGTGAACTTACAATGGCAAGAGCGGTTATCCTTGTTGTTCTTGAACTCTCTCTGCATTTGACACATTATCATGATAATTTTAGAACAGAATGCAGAGTTATTGGTATCTCCGTTTTGTGTGGCTTGAATTATCATAAAAGCGTATTAAAGGTCTGTGTTCTTTGGTGCAATTTCTGAACGACTTGCCTTTGAAATATGGTGTCCTCCACGGGTCAGTCAGTCCCCTTATTTTCAAGGCCACGCCAACAGTTTGCAGCCATCATCAACAATTTCAATGTTTCGTACTCACAAAATATGCTTGATGATACACAGCTTTACGTTTAGTTTCGATACAAAAAGTCCCGGGGGGGGGGGGGCGCAGCTGCCGCTCAGCTTAGGCTTACGCAATGTATCACCAAAATAAGACAGGACTGCTTGCTAATAAGTTGAAGCTCAATGACTCGAAAACTGAGCTTTCTTGTGTGCATCTCTACACACGAATCTGTGTCCCCCTTGAAATTCATTTGAAAATTGTTGGTTGCTGTGATTTATCCTTCTCCCTTCTTTTTCGTAAGAACGTAGGTGTCACATTTGACAGGCAGCCCTCAATTTGAAACAACCCGTTAGTTTCAACTTGGTCGCAGTATAACTTCACTTAAAGTAATCTGTCTAGAGTAGAAGATTCATGACATTTCTACATGTGCACATGCAGCACGATCGTTGATCCTTTCTCGCTTGACTACGGCAATTCACGCTTGGTGGTTTGTCGAAATCTGATTTGCGTCTTCAAAGACTTCCAAAACCGTACGCTCGCCTCATCTTTTTTTGGTACAAGCGTGCTAGCGCTACTTCCATATTCAATTAATTCTTGAACTTCACTGGCTCCCATCAACAGAGAATTGATTTCAAGTCTTGATGCATGTGTACAACTGTCTTCGTGGCACAGCTCCCATGTATTACAAGGAACTTTGTCAGCCTGTATACCCTGGTCGTTCAGACTTTCGGTCTCGTAGTGAATCCCTCCGCCTGGGAATTCCTATTGCAAAGAAATGTTATGGGGACAGCGTTTTTTTGTTCTTGGGTCCGCATTTAGGAATTCCCTTCCGTTCTCATGCGGAAACAAATACTGTACAATCATTCAAAAAATAAAAAATTTTATAAAGACCCATCTTTTCCTAAAGACTAAATATATATTGTTGTAAGCGGCCTATGGTGACTATTGCACCAACGGAGTGTGATTTTAAAAATGAAATTAGCCAAACCCTGTTTGCAAAATAGTTTTCTGCTTATGTATTTTATGCAATGAAACAAAATTAATTTAATCAGAAAAAATAATTAACCCTGTATGTGCTGAAGAAGTGATTCCATCATCGAACGAATGCGCGCCATTGCTGTACAAACCTTGGCAAAACGACTGCAAGATTAGTCGGGTGATAATGGTCCAAATTATGCCCTGACCGGAAAGTTGAGTATATACACATTTTTTTGCTGAAAATGATAGATTCGGGTGTGTAGAATAAGATCTGCCGTGTGGCCACCTGGGCATCCGTGGGCATTTTGAGAACCAGATGGCGTCCGCCATATGAATATTATATATCAACCCTATATTATCAAACTATGGAGTTATCTAAGCTATACTATAGGAGCCAAGAACAGTTTATGACCCTTGTGACTTAAGTCATACTTTCAAATTCAAATGGAAGCCAAATCTACTCAATTTAAATATGCCCTATAACAAACAGCAAATACCTGCGATAAAAAATAAACATGAAGTTACTTAGATTATGTTGTTTTAGATACAATAAATGTATCTATTATAATTTAAGGAGTTTGTGAAGCACACATCAAAATAGCTGCCCCCGTCAATTTGTTGTGATTTTTAAATTTCCCTCCATGCAATCATAAACGTGAAGAGAGGACGGGGAGATGAAGAAGTGGGTACACATGAATGTCCCAAACGGAATCCAAATCAAATCAAAACAAAAACTTTATTTCCAATATCACCATAAAATGGAATACAGAATTTTTCTAAATACACAACATATAGACATAGATAAAAGATGAGGTTGTGGTGATATGGAGGTAAACAAAACGTTTGTCTCAGAAGACCGCCGCGTATTGTTTAAATTTGTCTTTAAAAAAAACCTTTATTTTTTTAAAGATTTATTCACTGAAAGAATTTTTGAAAAAAAAATCAGAAAAAAAAATGCAATTCTGCCGTGAAGCGGCCTCAAAAATGGAAAAAGTGCCTCAAAAATGCAGTATTAGTATTTTTTAATTCCCGCATTTCGCATTGACATTTTTCACATTTCTTCTTCCCCCGACTTGGGCGTATTCTGTATTATAGACATTTAAGGGGGGGGGGGGGGTTACCACTCTTTCCAGCGTGAACTTCGATGCCGCTTAGACAACCAACGAAAAACTTGACCTTTGATCCTAAAGCAGGTGTACGACAAGGTCATATAAGGGCAAAAATAATAGTTTGTTTCAAAGCTGATGAGTTGTTTTGAAAACTTAATTGCGGTAGTGCGGCATTTTTATTTTATTTGTTGAATTCATAACTCTATGCGCTCACTCATAAAACACACCAATACGATAAATGGAGCTGACCCAAACCTCACAAAACTCCGGCAGTTAGGTGGTCACCTAGTAGACTGTCCCCCAGTCTTGCTCTGTCTCTGGTTTTTGAGTGCACTTGGTTAAGAGATAATGCTAAACTAAAAATTTGAAATTTTCAGCTTGCATGCCGTCCTAATGAACCGCCGCGCTTATTATGTTACCAAAACTTGTTCACAGAAGCGATTACACAGATGCTCCTAGAATAACACAAATCGGGTAGTAGTGCAACACGGATATGGGTTGAAGAGTCTAGTGTTAATTTCAGTAGCTTATGAATTTTCATTACGTGGAACCGAGGGAGGGTCTAGCCACCTAGGCAGCTGATCAGAGGCAAGGATCGCTCAATATGATCCTTGTAGTATTTTACGTATAGTGGAGATAAAAAAATGTCCTGACGCCAGTCTGCCGCATGGAAGGCACTTGAAGTAAGTGGGACTGTTGAACAAAAACTCAACAAAGCTCCATTCGGGGCTGTGAGGTGGTCACCAGGAGTGATCAGAGGCATGGATCTCTTTTATAGGCTATATCTTTTCAGTATTTAATAAGTAGAAACAAAAATTATATTGAGAGTAAAAATAAGATAACGTTTGCATTTCTTATGCATGTTGATGACTTCAACTCTTCATTAACTGGGCATTTAATGTTTCAACCAAACTACGGTAATATGAGAACACAAAATAAATGATGTTTAATTAAAATGGAAATGTCCTAAAATTTCAATCAGGAAGAGTTGTTAAATATGAAAAGTGTTGAAAAAAATTAAAATAAAGACTAACTAAAACTATTGACATTAACCGGGAGATTACTTTCAAACTGACGGTGTGTTGAAGAAATACTGCCGCGATCACGAATAACAAAACAGTCTGTTACACAATAATAAACTGGTATTGATGAAGACAAAATAGGACATCAATCAAACAGCATAAAAACAACATGCTGGGATCAGTGAAAGTTGTCAGGGAAATAAATTCGGGTTGTTAAGCACGTGATATTGCTTCCAATTGGTGAAGTTTCTGGAACCAATCTTAAGAAAAAAATATAAAAAGTAAAAAAAAAAAAAAAAATGGGGTTATTATGGACAAAAATTCAGAACTTTATGAAGTCAATATCTAAGGACATTTGTGGTGGCAAATTGTTATTTTTTTCAATCTGTTTTGTGTTTTTTAAAAGTCGACCGAGTAATCAGAAATCATAAGCGTACTATTTTAGCACTTAGGGACTCGGAAAATGGACAAAATACGGCGAAATAGAATATGCGAGAGCTGTAGATCGATTGATGCGGGTGTTTTTTAGTTCAACCAAAAATCGCGAGTCAACTTTTGTTTGAAAAAGTCGAATAACTTGTTTTGACATGTACTCGAAATTTACCAAACGCGCGCGAACACCCCATTTTTTTTTGCCGAACTTGGTTTGTTCTTTGGGCTTTTCATAAGGTTCTACAAGGTGAGCTATTGAGATTTGACGTTTTAGGCATACGTCTATAGTTTAACCCCAATGACCAAATAGCAGTTAGCCAAGGATTACTCTGATCAATGATTGGGATACATGGACAAACGTTAGGGACTGTGTAAGAAAGATGAAAAAAACGTCAAAAACAGAAAAGTTATAGCCTCATGATTTTTATTGTGTTACTTCATGCATTTTGTCGATGGTAGGGTTTCATTTGGGAAAGCCGAAGTGCATTTTGTTCTGTTATGCAGAATGAGAACGAATTAAATTATGAATGGCTACGATTTTCAAACACAATGAACAGGCGAGCCCTATGGCAAAATATCTGCATCACTCACACAACGTAAAAAGTGTGCTGATTTTCCTGGAATAACGCACGAAAGCTTTAAAAGATGAATCGTCGAAAAACTTTTAATGTAGTGACATGAATCAAAAGCAGACTATAGGTGATACGCCTAACTAATACCCAGAATTTGGGGGAAATAGTAAGAAGGGCGTGTTCACATATGGCCGCAATTAGAGTGCATTGGGTCATGTGTCGTATCGTGGGACACCCATATAGTTGGTGGCGTTGCATTTTATCCTAATTTCTATGTTAAACAAGCTGTTGCAAGAGCATTGGGTGTCAATGTTTACGGTTAGGGTCCATTTCAAAGCTTTATTATTCTACTTTCTAAATGTGTAGTACATTGGAACATTAACATTTGTTCAATAGCAAAAAGTCACAAATATTAACGAAGGTAAATCTGGTGGAGTGGCGGGGTGGCGGGGGAGGAAAGTGGCGGTGGAAGAGGCGAAGAAGGATGTACAAACTCAATGGGCAAGGAATTGATTGTTGAAAAAAGATTATTGTAATGTGTGTTAATTTTAATACAGAGGGTTCTTTAACATAATATAATAATTGTAATTTACTGCCAGGGATACCAGAAATTAAGGATTAGTTGATGAAGGTCAAGACGCGCATGTTTCATGTCTACGGAATCAGAAGGATATTAGTGTCCCTAAAATGTAAACAAATGCACTGAAAATAGTCAGATAATCTTACAAAGGTCTACACAAAATGGTAACGTATAATTGAGTTAATTAATTAAAAAATCTAAAACATCAACACTATTGGGTACTATACAGTGCTAAAAATTTTTGATCTAATATTATTACATTGCCCCAGGATTATTAGTAATGAGCAGGTCACAGAGCTGCATAATGTCATAAAATACCCCTAATATTTGTTAATATGGCGCTGTCACATGTTTGACCAGCACATGTTGAATATATTTTAGACACCGTATGTATTCAAAAAAAAAACTTTTATTTAAAAGAAAACAAAGCGCTTCTTCTATCGTGTCGTTGTGGTTCTCAATATGATCCAGCCAGGGACGGGTACTACAACGCCTGGCTGCTCATTTACCTTTGATCCTTGCGTGCGGCCATCATCACTCCGTTGATTAAAAAGCCCAATTTAAATCCCGATATTCCAAGATTTACCGGCCTGTGTCAAATCGTCCAACCCTAGGTAAACTCAATGAGTACCAGCTCTCTCGAGACTACAAACAGCACTTCCATGTAAGGAGCTCAACGGAAAACGTTTCAGTCCGCTATAAAAATCCATCTCATATACCGAGACCGCCTATGAAGTGGACTTGACAATGGCCAGAGCGGTATACTTGTTCTTCTTGAACTCTCTTCTGCATTTGACACTATTGATCATGATTTATTTTAGGAACAAGAATGCGAGTTAGTTTTGGTATCTTCTCCCGTTTTGTGTGCTTTTGAAATTATCAATCAAAAATCGGAATTAATAAGCCTGTGTTCTGGTTGAATATTCTTAACGACTGCCTTTGAAATTGTGCCCTCACTGGGTCAGTGGCAGTCCACTTATTTTCAAGGCCGACTCCACCATTGCAGCCAGCCATCATCAAACAATTTCAATGTGTCGGATCACACAATATGCTGATGAGACACCCTTTCGTTAGTTTTGTTCGATACCAAAGTCACCGGGGGGGGGGGGGGGGCGGCAGCTGCCGCGCAGCTTAGGGCTTAACGCATTCATCTCCACCACAATCAGAACATGAAATGCTTGCTAATAAGTTGAAGCTAAATGACTCGAAAACTGAGCTTACCGGGTTTGCATCTCCTATGCACCGAAGTCTTCTGTGTCCCTCCCTTGATATTCATTTGGAAATTGTGGTTCTGTGTTTATCTTCTTTTTCTGTAAAAACGTAGGGTGTCACTTGACAGCGCCTCAATTGAAACCACACTTAGTTCACTTTGGTCGCAGTATCAACTTTCACTTACGAATCTGTCTAAAATTAGAAGATTCATCGACAATTCTACATGTGCACATGCAGCAAGATCGTTGATCCTTTCTCGGCTTGACTACGGCAATTCACGCTTGGTGGTTTGTCGAAATCTGATTTGTTGCGTCTTCAAAGACTTCAAAACGTACCCTCGCCTCATCTTTTTGGTTGACAAGCGTGCTAGCGCTACTTCCCTTCAATTAATTCGTGAACTTCACTGGCTCCCAGTCAAGTAGAGAATTGATTTCAAGGTCTTGATGCATGTGTACAACTGTCTTCGTGGCACAAGCTCCATGTATTTACAGGAACTTGTCAGCCTGTGTAACCCTGGTCGTACAGGACTTCGGTCTCCGTAGTGAGTAACCGCCTTGTGATTCCTATGCAAAGAAAATGGTATGGGGGAAGCCGTTTTTCTGTTCTTGGTCGCATTTAGTGGAATTCCCTTCCAGTTCACATTCGGGAAGCAAAATGTAAATCATTCAAAAAATTTTAAAGACCCATCTTTTTCCTAAAGACTAAAATATATATTGTTGTAATCGGCTATGTGACTATGTTGCACCAACGGGAGTGTGATTTTAAATAGAAATTAGCAAACCCTGTTTGTCAGAAATATTTTTCTGCTTCTGTATGTTCATATGCAATAAACAAAATTAATTACATACTCATAAAAAAATAATTAACCCTTATGTGCTGAAAGAAGCGATTCATCATCGAACGACTTGGGCGGCGCCATTGCTGTACAAACCGATGGGCAAAAAGACTGCATCGAATTTAAGTCGGGTGGATATGGTCCCAATTATGCCCTGACCGTAAAGGTTAGTAGATACACTGTTTTTGCTGAAATGATTATTATAGGTGTGGATAATAAGAAGCTGCCGGTTGCCACCTGGGCTCCTTGCATTTTGAGAAATACAATGGCGTCGCCATAAATGATAATTATATATTCAACCCCTATATTATCAAACTAATGAGTTCCTACTATACTATAGGATCCAATGACCAAGTGTATGACACTTTGTGACATTAAGTCATACTTCAAATATTCAAAAATGGAAGCCAAATATAATCAATTTAAAATATGCCCTATAACACAATACCTTCGATAAAAAATAAACGAGTAACTATATTTGTGTTGATACAATAAATGTATCTATGATCATTTTAAATTTGTACATGACGTCAATCAATAATGGGCAGCCAAAACGTGAATATCTTCAAAACACTTGACACAAACTTCTAAATATTACCTTCACTTAAAACTTATTGTGTCAATGAAACAATTAGAATGTACCTATGATCATAACCCAGTGATACCAGGTAAACCCGATGAATAAAAATGTGTCAAATTATAAATTGAGTGCAATATATGTGAAAAAATGTAATTCCTATGGTTATTTGTTGAAAAACTTTGCACCATATTGGTTTTTTACTTTCGATTTTGGCGCATTTAAACAAATTGAAATGTATGTTTGTACATTGGTAAGGATCAAGTAACATTTCTAATGTCATTGGCACATTGATTTCGATTTGACGCCTGTAATAATTTGTGTCAAATATTTTTTGAAGATGTTCACGTGTTTTGGCTGCCATATTTGATTGACGCCCATGTTACAATTTTAAAAGTAATCAGAAATATATTTATTGTGTCCAATAACATACCATAAGTAGTTTTCAAGTCTATTTTTTATCGCAGGGTATTTGCTGTAATAGGGCATATTTTAAAATTATGGATTTGGCTTCCATTTAGAATTTTGAGTATGATATAATGTTACAAGTGCCATACATGTACACTTGTTTCATTGGATCCTATAGTATAACTAGTAACTCCATAGTTTGATATATAGGGTTGTCTATATAATTATCATTAAGGCGGACGCCATCTTTGATTTCCCTCAAATGCCCAAGGATGCCCAGGTGTGCACTCGGCAGATTCTTATTCTGCACCCCCTAATCTATAATTTTCACAAAAAATTGCATAATCTCAACTGTACGGTCACATGAAGGTTCTACCTGACTAAATGTACAAAATGGTAATGTTTTTGTTTAATATATGAATTGGTACTTCTAGAGGCAGATATGGAAATCAAATAATTTGCATGTGTATGCTGTGGAAGCAGGTCGCGGAAACATCATACTACTCTTTGAGCGATTTTGACGCATTTTGAAAACCAGATTTTGCAACACACCCAATTTCCAGACGATAAACTGGAACTCATTTTTTGCATCTGTGTCCTTGTCCTTTGCCCCCTCAAAAGTGGTATGAGTTTCATTTTGAAAAATTTCCTTGGTAAAGTGGTTTCCTTAGGTGGGTTCATGGACCCCCTTCCCCCCTTAGGCCAACGTGAATGAAAACACCTTAGGCACTTAAGGTTAAATCTGTTTAATTTTGGGTGTAATATTGATTGTTTACAATTTGACTATTATTATAGATTGTATATGCTATATCTTTCTACTGCTGTGCATTAGGTTTTTTATAATGGTTCTATTTCTTGTCATCTATTTTTGTACTGCTTTTAATCCTTTTTTCAAAAAAAAATATGTATTTTCAACGGTTTTAATCTGTATCCGTGCATAATCTTGTTGGATATGCGCTTTATAAGCACCTGTTTATAATAATAATAAATTCTGCAAGGTCCTTGTTTGTGCATTGTTGTCTTGCTCCCGCAGTGGGGCAGACCAAGAAGATGTTCCATTGTCTTTCTTTGGTGCTGTTCCACACCCACAGGTAGGGTCCTGATCTGCTTCCAGATAGGCCCAACACTTCTCTTCTGTAGGGAAACCTTAGATCGTCCAATTCTGGTTCTCAATCTGTATTTGAAGGGCATCTCCATTCAAGCCCATGATGATTCAGCTCCAGGTGGGCGAATGCTCACCAGATTCAATCCCGTAGTTGGTTTCTTTGCAAATCCTTTCTTGTTCTTTCCACAAGGCGAAAGACTCTCTTGACCTCCCTTATAGACTATTTTCAAAGATGTTGGGACTTTGCCCTTAAGGAACTCCCTCTGGATTTAAGGCGGTTGGCAGCAGGTATCTGTCCAGACATAAGGGTGCTTCCTCCTTAGATACTTTGCAGCTACGCCTTGCATGCTCGCTACGCTACGCTAGGATGTATAAGTTTTCCGTTGGTGGTTGGACTGAGGCAATCCTGTGATAAGCCGGCAGGAGCATTTAACGCTGAATCAAGTTTCTTAGCATGGGTTGATCTGTCCCATAACAGGGCAGGCATAATCTGCACAAGAGTAGCACAGAGCAAGTGCTCTCGATCTTAGGGTATGTGGGCGAGCACCCATCCTTGTGCCCAGCGAGTTTGTTCAAAATGATTATTGCGTGAACATCTTTTTACCTTCGGTCCTCTCGATGTGGTCTTATAAGAGAGAGTGCGGTCCAAACTCCTAGGTTACAGGTTATCACCGTGCTCAGGGTGTATAAACAGACCAGGTAACTTTAAGCTGGACGTTTAGGGCTTCTTCACGGTTGCGTAGATGTAACGCACACACCTTTGTCTTGAATGGATTTGCACGTATGTGGTTTTCCTTATAATAAAGTGAGTTGAGTTCATCCCAAAGCTTTGGAGAGTCTCTTCAACAACTGTGAAGTTGGCATCTTGTGGCGCTAATTGCATAAATAAAACGACAGGCTCCTTCACTCCTAGGTTGGTCCGTTGTGGTATAAGATGTTTGATTAGGAGAGGTGCAAGCCCACCCCCTTGTAGTAGAACCATTCCTTGAGCCTCCTACGCCATCGGCTCTTCTTCGCTCCTAGAAGAACAAAGCACATCCTGTTTGCCAGCAATCCTCGGTTAGCTCGGCGCGGTCAAGCGAACTTCCTTGGTGATGTCCAGAATCTTATTGAGTATGCATCTGTGATTAACAGAGTCGTATGCTGCTGATAGTTCGACAAACACAGCTCCGGTTACCATACCCTTCTCGAAACCATCCTCAATGTGTTGAGTTAGGTTGAGTACTTGGCTTGTTGTTGATTTGCCTGGCCGGAAACCTGCTTGTTCTGGTATGAGGTGTTCGTCTATCACAGGTGCGATACGATTGAGCAGGAGACCTTCAAAGAGCTTGTAGGTATGGCTGAGGAGTGATATAGGTCTGCAGCTCTTGGGATTGGATGGATCTTTCCCAGGCTTTAGGAGTGCCATAACATGTGCTTTCCTCCAGATCTTTGAGAACCTGTGGGAAATAAGGCAGCAATTGTAGAGCTCAAGAAGCCATTCCTTTGCTACAGGGCCGAGATATTTTGTAGCTGCCCAGTAGTGATGTTGTCAAGGTCTACTGCTTTTCCTGGTTGAAGTTTAGCAATACCGGTGTGAAAGCAGATATAGTCCGGTGGGAGCCATAGTCCGGGGCTCCATAGACGATAACGGAATAAAGCGTGAAACTAATGTTGCGTAAAAGAGTCAACTGAATCGATTGCCCTATAATTCACCACTGTTCCCGGACTATGAGTATGCCGACTATAATTACTTCTACACCGGATTCCAATTCGTCCATGTTGAAGGGGCGAGTGAAGCCAGGGTCACCACTATACCTCTTATGGTCTAGTTTGATCTTCTTGGGTTTCTTGCTGCACTTGCCATTTAAAAGCAGTTGGTGGGCAACTTGGTTGGGTGTGACATTTGGCTGCTGTGGAGGTTCTGTTAGATCCCCTCGAAGCTTTCGGATGGTAGACCATGCTTTCTTGTTGTTATGGGTCATATCGGTGGATTCAATTAAAGTATGTTAGGTTTTGATCTTTTCCTGGGAGATCCTCTCCGAAACTTCTTCAACTTTAGCAGTTGTTTCAGCCGAAAAAGGATCAGCTTCAAACATGGTGATATACTCTTGATATTCTCTAGCACATTCCTTGGAAAGGCCTGGTATATATTCCGTCCTACAGCCTCTGTGTATGAATCTCCGGGCAGTCTTTTTCACTAGTTGGGCAAATTTGTCATAGTTATGGGGTTTTGGAGCAATCTTCTTCACGTTCTGATCCAGGTCATCAGTGAATCCTTGCCAGTCTGCTTTCCTGTAGTTAAAGCGACGCTTAAAGGCACTTTGTTTGGTCTTACTGCAGCGTTGACTTGGATACCGATTGGTCGATGTTGAGTTAGTGGAACAGGATCCAGAACAATCTTGCTACACAGGTTAGAGATGTTTTTACTAACAATAGCTAGATCAGGGTTGTAACCTCTCTTCCAACGGGCATTATGAATTTGAAATAATGGCGGCAGCTTAGAGTCGTGAAGGAGACGTTGACTGTCTATCCATTCGTCGACAGCTTGACCGTCTTTGTTAGTTTCATTATAGCCCCATTGGGTACTATGGCTGTTGAAATCGCCAATGAAGAAGTGAGGTTTGGTGGAATTCCCAAGGCTGAGTTGAGGGTGCTTGAAGTCTACTGATGGAGGTTTGTAGACGGATGTAACTATGACAGGGCTAAGCTCAATGGTGAGGACTTCGATGTTGTTGTCATCAGACATTGAGGTTGCTTCTACTGCGGTGCCTGTTCTCACAAATATAGCACTTCCATATTGTCGATGTGGTCTCTCGGTGGCAGGACCATATCAGTGGCGTAACTAGCATGTTGGGGGCCCGTGGACAAAACACCAACCGGGGCCCCAAGGTTAGCATGATTCATCGTGCTTCTTCGCAGTGGTGCCGACTTTTGTATGGTATTGTATTTTTCACTTTTATTTTATCGTTTTCCTTTTTTACCATAGGTCACCTGGCTTATAATGCAAGCGGCCTATGTAAAATACACAATGATAAAATTATAGGCCAGATGCATGACAAATCGTGCTACCCCGCAATACACAAAGACTGAAACACAACCATTTTTTTTTATTAAGGTAACAATTGTAATCACTGTAATTTAACGATAAAATATTGCTAAACTGTTTATGCCCAGAACAACAAAGAGTGTTGTAAAAAAGACTTTATACCCCTTAATTATTTTTGTAATATATTTTGCGTTTCTTTGCCTAGATTTGCCTGAATAAATGCAACTTGTTATCAATCCTAAGGCAAATTTTAGATTCAAACATTAAAGCTGTTCGAGCGGAACCTAAAAAGTTGGACCAAGACATGTCATTCTCGCGTGGGTAATCTTAAAAATAAGAAAAATGTTGCGAAATAATACATTTGAATGGAATTTTGAACAAGAGCTCACATAATACCTGAGAGCCCCGCCATCCACCACTAAGAATGTTCAATTCTATGAAATATGGGGGTGTTGTTTGAGGATGACTCTTCTCACACACAGCACCACTCTCTCTCATCTCTCCTCCAATCTCTTCTTGGACCCTCATAAATCTCTTAGGCCCAATTCCCCATTTCTGTTGTGGGACATATAGTTTCGATGGGTAGTTCCCGTTCTCAGATATCCCAATTTTGGTATTTGAAGAGAGTTAATATTTTTATCATTACCCTTGCTTGGGGGCCTAAAGGTGTTTTTGTTTGGATATTATGAGAGAAACAAATGTGCACAGTTTTTGTTTGGTCGACAATATTCATTTCCATAGGCCGTTGTGTAGCATAACGTTTCAGCCCTTGTATCAGTATTGACAAAACGAAATTAGTCGAACCATGCAATTACTATGTCTTAAATTGAAATAATATGTCATAATTACTACTTAAAATTTTGGATTGAATGAAAAAAATTGCCCCTTGGTTTTTAAAAAGCAGCAAACTAAGGAATTTGGTGGAATTCTGCCTTGGAAAAATCCAAATGGTGCTATGAAATGTTCTGTATATATGCATTAACTAATATGGTCATAAAATGATAACTAGTTTGAAGCCATGCAATTATTCAGTCTTATTTGAAAGATAATTGTAATAACAATTATTACAGACTTCTAAAAACTTGAAGGACAAATTGTCCTTTGGGTTAAAAGCAGTAAAATTATTGTATTTCAGTTAAAAAAAAATCCAATATGGCGGCTAGAAACAAATGTCCCGGGGTCTAACCCTGGCAAGTTTTCGCGCTCACAATCAACGGACGAAATATCGGCTGAACTTTACATCCGGGTTTTGGAGTGAAGGTCATTCCTCTCAAAAGAAAACTTTTCTACTTAAAATCATCGGGTCCGTCCACCCTTTAATCAATATCTTTTCAGGGCTGAATGTTGCCATTGGGGTGGTCAACACGAGGAAAAAGTGGGTCCAAAATTTAAGAGAAAACATAAGTCACCTTGGGCCCATAACGTGTGTCACTGAATCCACGCTAAACAAAAATATGCTGTAGTCTTTATGGGCCCCTCCAGGGCCTTTTTTTATCCAAACTCTCGTTTTTTCTCTAGATCTTTGGGCCCCCAATTCATTATTCTAGAAAAGCTAGTGCAGGTCAGAATTTGCCATTGGGTCAAATAGGCCCAGAAGGGATTCACAATTTAAGTACAGAAAAACAAACCACTGCGAGACCCATGACGAGGGTCACTGAATCCAATGCCATTATAATTTGGTATCTTGGGGCCCTGGTAAATGGCCCATAGTATTTTTTAAATGCAGACTTGCCTACGTTGACAATGACATTAAGATAGGGCCTCTCGCTTATCGGTATCAGGCAGGCTAGAAGGCCCCAGGATTAATAAATGCAGTGACAAAGCATTAGGCCTTGTTTTGAAAAACAAATCTTATAGTATTTTGTTCCCCTCTCTCTCCCTCCCTTTTTCCCCTCTTTCTCTTTTTTTCTTTCTTTTTCTCTTTCTCCTCCTCTCTCTCTTTTTCTCCAATCTCTTGGGGCCCCCTAACCTCTCGGGGCCCGTGGACTTTGTCCACCCTGTCCCTATGGTAGCTACGCCCCTGGGACCATTCCTTGTATGGTTGGGCGGTGGTTATCGATTCCTCTGTGGGTTTCCTGCAGACATATGACACCGCATTGGAGATTGTTACACAAATCAGCAATGATGTTACTTTTTTGCATTGGAAAAACCCTCCACATTCAATGACGCTATAGTCAAGGCAGACCTTAGAAAAGGCCTGCGCTGAGATCTAGTCATGATATGGGTATACTTAAGAAAAGATGTTAATGGAAAACAGTGTTTGGTGTTGTAGAGATTAGTTCGCTGCTTGGCAGTTACTAACAGGGCAGACCACAAGACGGTTCTCTACTTCAATATTGATGACACGTTACAAAGCGCTGCAACATTTGAAGTTGACATTATAACTGATTTGGGCTTATTCAAGAAAGTCCAACTACACACATGTGAAAATGTGAAACTTAAAGTGCTCTGCAGTGATAGCACCTTTGACATGTTGTATTTTACACAAACTACACCCTTTACTTTTTAAAAATAACTCTGGTTGACATTTATATGACATACCAGACTTAATTGAGTTGTCCCAAGACAATAGAGACGCTACTGTGTTCACATCTTCATAAAATATTCAATATTGATGACATGGCCTTAAATTTAAAAAAAAGTTTGAATACTTATTTTTGTGCACCCTGTATTACCATCGGAGCTCAACAAAACATATTATAATAATATATTTTATCAAAGCTTATGGTGTACCCTGTAATAATATGTGCTTTTATGTTATATGGTTTTAAGATTCTTTACCACCAGAGAAAATACAATGAAGTATAATGTGATGAACAAAATCTGATGTTTTTCATAATATCACCCTATATATTTTAGTGACTCCTGAATACCATTATGAGCTTTCAAAAATATATAGTTTTATGGGTGTCAGAGGTATATATTTGAAAAGACATAGTAAATAAGTGAAAAGGAGGGTAAATCACAAAAATTGAGGTTCGTAACGCAAAGGTGTCCCACCATAAGACACATGACCATTGGTATTCAGTGTAGTAATGTATATAGTACAGGGTGTACACAAAAAATGGTGCAAGGCCAAAGCGCCCTCGTTGGAGGTGAAAACAGTAAAATAGTGATGTAATATTTACATCATATCACAAGTGAAGTCTTGGCTTTTGAATACCGTTTACAGCATGCAATTTGGATGATGTATTCCAGAGATATATCTAATATTCCAAGAGAGGGTGCGGTACCAATTGTGCCACTTTTCACAAAATGGGATACATCATGTTGATAGGTTGATAGGGCTTATTGATTTAAGATTTTACATCAGAACCTACAGTTACACATCGAAAGAGTTCCATTATCATTTTAATAGTCAGTGCAATCCAATTGGATTTACAGGAGAACATATGATTATCTGTATTTTCAGTTTACTTCAAGAACAGAAGTTCAGTTTCCATAACTCTTAAAAAAGCTTTAAAACGCGTATTATTTAGGCACGATGTGCAATTTATAATTGTTTGATAATGTCTCTGTTTGCAGCTGAGTGTGCTCTATTTTTATGCACGAAGTCATTTTTTTAGAATGTTTACACAGAAATAGAAACATTGATTTGAAGCGCAAAAAAAAAGAAAAAGATCAAGCATTATAACTGTGTGATGGATGGATTCTTTCGAATCAAAACCCCAGTGTCTTATCAACAGCAAGCCATGCATTAATTCGATTTGGGTTACGTTATATCCCATCTGGAAAAGTGGCACATTGGTATTTCACCCTCTCTTGAATTAAAATGCTCATATCTCTAGATTGCAATAACCAAATCGGATGCTGTAAACGGTACTCAAAAGCCAAGACTTCATTTATGACATGATGTAAATATCACGTCACTACTCTATTGTTTTCACCTCCAACGCGGGTGATTTTGCCTTGCACCATTTTTTGTGGACACCCTGTATATGTGGTATCAATCCAAATATATTTAAGAAAATAGGAAAATTGATAAAAAGTGATGTGTTCAAAAGGTCCACAAAGGATTATTTTGGGCGTGTAAGATCAACTTTTATCGCAAAATCTGCGCTTGAGGGCAGCTGTTTTCCATGAAAGAGTCCTGCATAGGTGTGGCAGGAGATATGGTGTTCCGAACTTATAGTCCTCCTACAATGGTGAAGAATAGGGCACTCGATTCACTTGACTCTTCACGCAACATTAGTTACACGCTTTATTCCATTGTCGTCTATGGAGCCCGGACCATATCTCCATTTACACCGGCAAAATGGAAACGGACGAAATTAGGAAGAACTAAAAGACAAGTGGAATTACAGATAAAACTAGACCTGGGAACAGATCTAATTTACAAGACGGCCGTATTGGGAATGGATGGTGATCCCCTTAATGACCCCTTGAGGTGACTTGACCTTTGACCCCTGTAACTTGACCAATATGTCACAAGTGTCATTAAATGTAGTTTTACGTGTTAACAACGTTATGGTGAACTTTTATCATCGAGTTTCAACTAAATCCAAGCATGTCAGGGATTTGACCTTTGCACCTCTATAACGTGACCCCTGGGTCACGAATAGGGTCAACTGTATTTGTTCTGTATTTACGATATCACGAGGATTATTCCTGTCAAATTTCAGTTCAATCGGAGCTTCTTTGTAAATTTTGACCTTTGACCTTGAACTTTGACCTTTGGGGTCGAGACTATCATTGACCTCTTCTACTATTAATGTTACATCACTGTAGTAATAACGGGCTTTATCTGTCCTCTATAGGCTGAGATAAATGCAATTTGGTCTTATTTTTAGCATTTTTTGGCGAAATTGACCTTTTGACCCCCTTAATGACCTTTGATCCTGGTATAAAAAAAACCTCGTATACACAACAAAAATGCATTGTTCCAATGCAAATAAAAAAAAAAAAAAAAAAAAAAAAAATGAAAGAGTCCTGCATAGGTGTGGCAGGAGATATGGTGTTCCGAACTTATAGTCCTCCTACAATGGTGAAGAATAGGGCACTCGATTCACTTGACTCTTCACGCAACATTCATTTAGTTCGTTAATTCATTCGTTTGGAATACCCAACTGAATATACAAATGACTACCCAATATCTAATGTCAAGCCAGAATCACTGTGCTACAACCACTTGCACTTATTCTCATGTGCAGCCATGCAGCATGTTGAAGCGGGCTTGAGTAACGTGACGCGTGACTTGCTAACTAAGGTCTAAATTAAAACATGTTCTTGCAGTATAGAATAGGCTTAGTGATCACCAAGTTCGCCATAATTATGCCCTGATATTTTACAGAAATGATTTTGATTTTCTTGATGGGATTTACATGTTTGTGCTAATAGAATTAAAATATAGATACGGCCACGTGGCTCCAAGTGTTCTACTTTACTTGTCACACAACATTAAAATTGTTAAAATAGCCATAGCCTATTCATTGAATTATATAGTTTCTAACATCGCTGTCCATTGGGTTACCTTTATCTAAACTTGCAGCCAATCAACGGGCGATTGCGTTTTGAAGGCAATCCTTACCATTAGCGTGACTAATATTGCCATTTATCATTTGCTCGCGCCAAGTTTTTAAATGATCACGTCAGGATTTAACGTGGAGAATTTCGGGCTTTGAAGGAGATGCTGGAAAAAAGAATTACATGCCTTATCTACTAACGATGTGATAGTTCTTGAAATCAACTGCATTTCTGTATCACTCGACGCTTCAACAAGCTTTTTGTCTCTCAGTGATTAGGTGAAGGTTGGCCGAGTACCAAGCCTGTTAAGAAGCCTGATGCCGCAATACGCGCCTTAGTGGGCTATTCGCAGTAGTATGTAGTATAGACAAAGATTATATAATCTTTGGTATAGATAAGACTACTTCATACTAGAGTTGGAAAGGTTACAACTCGTTATTCCGAATATTCCGAAGATCTTAAGCCCCAGAACCAACAACCCACACTAGACTGGTAACGGTATAAAATTGAAATTGCTTAGAACTGTTTTTTAATGATACCCATGTCTAAAACCAAACATAAAATCCGATATTACTCTTAATCTAACTTAGTTAAAACTTCTAGAAATTGGAGAATATCCAAAACATGATTACATAAATAATTGCACTCCTTGTTCTCACTTTATCCTGATGTGACCTCTCTCTTGGTATGCTTGATGTGACTTACTATGACGTTGCAGTTCATATATTATCCACGACACCCCTATTCAACGAATATTCTTACACTATTTCAAAGTTCCACGATATGAGCTTTGTGTTGTCCTTAGCCAAAGAGTTTTTCTTTGATGATACGTTGTCGACGTCACACAATTCAATATAATTATTTAGTAATACACTTGAGGTACAGATCCCTAGTTCTCTTGTTTAATATACAAATACTGCAGCAAAGAATATAACAAGTCCAGATAGCGGATTGTACTCCAAAAGTCTTCCTAAAATATAGCTGGGAATCCAATTACTTCATATACATTTTGAGCAAGCCGGGGATTTTAAGCTTTTGGATTTTCCCTTCAAAAAGTTTCCCTAATATTTTATATTATTATAGTCACTATTTTTCATCACGGCCGCTTTTACTCTATCACATTGTGAACGTCAACTTTGTGTGATCGTACAAGGTGTAGGCAAGCGGGACGAGAGGTTGAAATTCATAAAAGCGGCAATGGTCCCACAACATCAAAATTTTGTGAGAAATTAATAAACAACATCCTAGCGCATACACCTGTAAAATCTGCAATAATTTGCATATTTAGAAATATGTTTTTTTTACCTAATTTGCATGCAATTTGCATAAAAGGGTGTTCCAGAGGTAGTTGGGTATTTTCTTCTGTTACAGTAAATGCAGGAAAGCTACGGACATGCGGTTTTTTGCATAATGTTAGGAATGTGCTACTCTATCAACATAAAGTAGAAGTTTTCCAAAGTTTGGTTACTAAAGGTTGTTAAATTTGTATTTTTCAAAAAAAAAAAAAAAAAAAAAAAATATAGCTGGGAATCCAATTACTTCATATACATTTTGAGCAAGCCGGGGATTTTAAGCTTTTGGATTTTCCCTTCAAAAAGTTTCCCTAATATTTTATATTATTATAGTCACTATTTTTCATCACGGCCGCTTTTACTCTATCACATTGTGAACGTCAACTTTGTGTGATCGTACAACGTGGTCCATTATTTCGGAAGCGACGTGAACCTGGTTAGCGACTCTGTCCAGCTCTTAGGGCGTGCTCTTAATTTCAGTACATAAAATTGATGACCATAAATATTTTTCGCATAGTTTATCATGGTTTCTCAAACCATTAAAATACCTTTTTTGGCATGAGGTCTTTTTGGCATGGGGTTCAACATATTCCCAAGGACACGTGCCTCTACAATTAAGAGCAATAGTTAAAACTTGGATTCGTAGTTTTGCATATGTTATACACAATCATAACCAAATCACGTAAATGTATTTCCAAAATATAAATTAACCAGTGGAAATTCAGTCTTCAAATTAATTACATAATGGTTAAAAAGTATTTTCAGAATTGTGAATTATTTTCTTGGTCTTCATTACCAAAGAGGTTCTATATAGATAGAGAGGCAAAACGTTACGTAATCTTTAGAAATTCACCGTCTCGCATGTTTTGCCGACCACAATGAAAACCTAGAGTACCAACAATAGAAAGCAATGGCTGCCTCCGCTTCTTCCACATACTGTGGGTGCCGCTTTGCATATACACTAATCGGTAGTGATACAAATTAATGTATGTGTTAGAGGTGGCCAGGTGTAATAATAGTGTACCTGGATCATTGTGCTCAGATACTCTTTTTTCTCATAATGCAATGCGCGCTTAGGTGAAAAGATGTATTCATTGAGGCGCTTTATTTAAATCAAGACGACTGATGTGTCATTTCATTCGTTGTGTGGCCATGGGTAGGACAAAATTTAACCACCCAATAGCACCCAACTTCCAACAACTGATATTTTGGCGGATTGTTTGTATTGAATTGACATTATGTGTCTATACAAGCACCCAAACTGATAATT
Organism: Ophioderma brevispina; assembly: GCA_023653785.1. Lineage (NCBI taxonomy): Eukaryota > Metazoa > Echinodermata > Ophiuroidea > Amphilepidida > Ophiodermatidae > Ophioderma > Ophioderma brevispina. Next base: position 45,984 of record JAMKCH010019619.1, read on the forward strand.
ATTCCGTGCAATATTCAAAATGTCAGCGCCCAGCACGGACGACTGGTTTTGAATGCGTTTCACCCCCTTGTTCATTACAAAGGTTAATAGCCCCATCAACGTCGAAGCTTCACAAAACAAATCACACTGAAGATTAATCACCAGTTGTTTTGAGGCAGGCCGACCAAATTACAAACGCTATAATCCATTCAAGGCAATGCGTCAGGCATGAGAAAGTTTTGGATTAGTCTATTTTCCGTGATGGGCGATATTCCTTTCATACAGTGATTAGAAATCAAGGCATCTTGGATTAGCGTGGAGAAGGCCAATTACTGTCTGTTCAATTAACTTAGATGTCCGTTTTTTATTAACTATTTAAAAAAAACATACGCTTTCGAAAAAAATCACGAAAGAAAAGTTGTTATTCATCATTACACCAAAGAAGATCATTGGGTTCCAACTTGAAAACATATTTCTTCTTTGGATTTTTATTCAATTTACACTGATTTTCATTGACAAACGACAACAAACTGGGTTCAGGTGAATATTGACCTTTCACTCTGAAACTTTGATGACAGACCAAAAAAAAAAAAAAAAAAAATGCAGATTTCACTCCCAATAACTTCAAACACTATATTTTCAATATAACACAAAATTTTGATGTTGTGGGCATATTGCCGCTTTTTTGTTAAATAAGCCTCTTTTCAGGGTCGTCCCGCTTACCTAGTGGTCCATTATTTCGGAAGCGACGTGAACCTGGTTAGCGACTCTGTCCAGCTCTTAGGGCGTGCTCTTAATTTCAGTACATAAAATTGATGACCATAAATATTTTTCGCATAGTTTATCATGGTTTCTCAAACCATTAAAATACCTTTTTTGACATGAGGTCTTTTTGGCATGGGGTTCAACATATTCCCAAGGACACGTGCCTCTACAATTAAGAGCAATAGTTAAAACTTGGATTCGTAGTTTTGCACAATCATAACCAAATCACGTAAATATATTTCCAAAATATAAATTAACTCAGTCTTCAAATTAATTACATAATGGTTAAAAAATATTTTCAGAATTGTGAATTATTTTCTTGGTCTTCATTACAAAGGTTAATAGCCCCATCAACGTCGAAGCTTCACAAAACAAATCACACTGAAGATTAATCACCAGTTGTTTTGAGGCAGGCCGACCAAATTAAAAACGCTATAATCCATTCAAGGCAATGCGTCAGGCATGAGAAAGTTTTGGATTAGTCTATTTTCCGTGATGGGCGATATTCCTTTCATACAGTGATTAGAAATCAAGGCATCTTGGATTAGCGTGGAGAAGGCCAATTACTGTCTGTTCAATTAACTTAGATGTCCGTTTTTTATTAACTATTTAAAAAAAACATACGCTTTCGAAAAAAATCACGAAAGAAAAGTTGTTATTCATCATTGGACCAAAGAAGATCATTGGGTTCCAACTTGAAAACATATTTCTTCTTTGGATTTTTATTCAATTTACACTGATTTTCATTGACAAACGACAACAAACTGGGTTCAGGTGAATATTGACCTTTGACTCTGAAACTTTGATGACAGACCCATTCACGAATTAGGGGCGCTTCAAAAGCAATACTATTGATCGTGGACCTTAACTTTGATTTCAGGTTTTTGAGCGTGCATTAATGCATGGGCATATAAATGCATCGTTGAAATACCGATACTTTTAATAGAGGCCTTGTCTGTTTTATTCAATTGGTTACGGACAAAAGAATCATACAGCTCTCCTGTAATGTTGTCCATTCAAGTTAATGCCGTGTGACCCAAAGAGGTTCTATATAGATAGAGAGGTAAAGCGTTACGTCATCTTTAGAAATTCATCGTCTCGCATGTTTTGCCGACCACAAAGAAAACATAGAGTACCAAGAATAGAAAGCAATGGCTGCCTCCGCTTCTTCCACACACTGTGGGTGCCGCTTTGCATATACACTAATCGGTAGTGATACAAATTGATATATGTGTTAGAGGTGGCCAGGTGTAATAATAGTGCACCTGGATCATTGTGCTCAGATACTCTTTTTTCCCATAATGCAATGCGCGCTTAGGTGAAAAGATGTATTCATTGAGGCGGTTTATTTAAATCAAGACGACTGACGTGTCATTTCATTCGTTGTGTGGCCATGGGTAGGACAAAATTTAACCACCCAATAGCACCCAACATCCAACAACTGATATTTTGCCGGATTGTTTGTATCGAATTGACATTATGTGTGTATACAAGCACCCAAACTAATAATTATTCCGTGCAATATTCAAAATGTCAGCGCCCAGCACGGACGACTGGTTTTGAATGGGCTTCACCCCTTGGTGTGACCACTTGCATATCATCTCGTTTGTATTGCAAACAAAGGTTCGGATTTGATCCTGTTGAGCAACGTTGGTATTATTTTTTCATACCAGTAGCGGACAATATTGATCGTGAATAATATCCTCCGACGACAACTTTTACTACCTACAAAGAGGAGTCAATGTAACCTTCCACAAAACGTAATTACTAATGGTACCAAACCTTTATTCGCTCATTTTGAAAACGAGGGTAAAATACCCAGATTTCAATAGATTTGAAGGTTTAAAATGTCCCATTCCCAATGGCATGTAAAAAAACGTCTTAGGTCCAAGGATAACAAACAACTTTTTTTTCGTGATTTATTTCGAACGTGCGTATTTTTTGAATTAATAAAAACCAGACATCTAAGTTAATTGAACAGACAATAGGAATAAAATTACCGTTCAACGTAAAAATTAAAGCAGCATTTATTGGTTAGTTGTTCATCGATCAGTTGCAGTCGCTAGAAGTATTTCTCTTGTTTGCTTCGTTGGATGCTAAAAATAAAGGCTAATAAAACATTTGCCATTGGGCGTAAAATAATAACAGCTGGCCCTAAATGTTTCGTGCATTTTGGGCGGAAAAGTATCCAATTTTGGAAAATTGGGCAAAAGGGAGCCGAGACATTTTTGCTGATTTGTTTTGCTTTGTTTTTGCACTGAAACATCCTTAGTTGGTAATGAAGTGCTTTTTGCAATGTGCCCGAAAAGCTCAAGTTTCGGCGTGTTGTACTCATACTATAGAAAAAAAATCCCTCCGACGCATGTATTTTGCCAGTGAAGCCAAATTCTCAATTACTTTTCCGCCTCATTTGAGTTAAGCATTTTTGACTTCAAATAATGTTAGTTTATGACATAATTCTAAGGACTGATTCAAGAATATAATATAATAATTATTAGGCCATGTAATCATTAATCGTGCACAATGATTCAAACATCAGACACACAGTTTGTGCTCTAAAACGCCATAGCCAGCGACTTAATGTCTTTCTTGCAATGACAGATAACAATATTTGTGTTCCCGGTGTAAAGAAACTGAGTGTCCCCCATGAGAGAGTGTCCTAGCTACCATAGCAACATGTACGGAATAAACCGTGACCTTGTAGACGAGACCATTTGGGTACAGTGTTGAAACAAATGATGCATACAGCACTCAGCGGAGAACACAATAGACAGATGGGTGGTAGGACACTCAGTCACACGGACACTGTATTATATGACACCGGCTAGAGGAAATACATTAACAAGGACATCCATATTGATTCAATGAATTCAAGATAACTCCTGCCCCTCACTTGAGATTTCTCACCCGTTACAAAATATTAGTCACCCACTCAAAATCTTGAATGGACTATAGTTGACTAACACGGTAATTACACTGTAATCTTTCGCCATGTTCATTGGCATGCATAGTATGTTAGTTCATAGTATGGAATGAGACAAGCAATTTATCCGTTTGGGGGAAATTTGATTACTAATGATGGCAAAATGATGGTTACAAGGGCAAAACAGTGAGTGATATTATCAAAAATATAGGCCTACACAGTCAGTCCTGAGGTCACAGTGACACAATTGATAACCGTAGAAATTGTTGTACGAGGTCAGAAGGCATGGAATTGCGCAAACACAAAAGACATGTGTCCTTGCTCTTTGTTTGATTCCCCACACAGGTCTGTAGTTCAAATCAGTGATGTTTTTCGCCATGTTAAAGTATAGGGAATTCATGTTCAAACTGGCAATCTATGAACTAACCGTGGTCTTCGTTTTCTCAAAACAGATACAGCTTCACGTACACAGACTTTTTTTACAGATAAGATGTCCCTTTATGATTTGGTCAACTTTAAAATGATGTGGGGCTCCTGAATTTGTCAAGACCACGCATTATTTAAACGCGATTTTTTTCACTTTTCATCCTTGTTTTTCAACCCCAAAAATATCATTATAATTATAATTATACCATCTGAGGTATGAAGTAGACTTTTAGCCACATTTCTACAATATTTGTAAAATGAAACGACGTATTTACAAGCCCAAACACGAAGTTGTTTCAAACGTTTTCTACCAACTGGAGAGGTCAGCGCTGCACCATTGTTTTCATGTGAAAAAGAAAATAAAGCATGCCAGCGTGACCTGCTGTCTGACTGTACATTATAAAGGTCAAAGCAGTTACCCCTGCTACCAAAAGGTCCTCCCTTCTGGAAGGTCTTAGCCTGAGGTCGTCGCTTTTGGGGAAATGTCAGTATCTTTTTGTTTTATCGATACAAGTAATTTACTAAACAAATTAACCTTAAATTTTCAGTGAAACTAACATCAAACAACATTGCTCAAACAAGACCAAATTTTGGCAATAGCCGTCTTACCTGCTGCTCCATGGTTCGAAAACTGATATTCTCGTTTATTGTATGATACAGCTTTGATATGAGTTCACCCTGGAAAACCGCGCTAATATGTTTATTTTTTCAATGATAATAATAGGCACGCAATGAGCAGATACATATTTATCAGTCTGATCTGTTCAGCGAAGTCTTTGTATTAGTGTTAAAGCCTCTCAGCAATCACCTCGCCATTGGATTGGAAATCGTCATGTTCGTCCCCGGGTTAATACGATTCCAAGAAATGAAATAATACGTGATAATGCTGCATTAATGGCTGTCAACAGCCGACCAAATAAGGACCTGTAATTATGAAAATTAGTCCAAGACCCCTTTAAACCTGTTTTTGATTTTCAACCTTATCAAAATACACTTAAACCATTCGTAAATGATAACAGCTTGATAGAAGAAGTGATGACAAACCACTTCTGCCAGGTGGCTTTTTTGGTATAAACAAGAGAAGTAGTGAACTAAAATTATGCATGTTATTTGTTTTATGATGCATTTCGTCGGCTGAATGCAAAACCAACGTTAAGTGCATTTTGACTAATTTTACAGAAAGAACATTTTGATGTTTCTATTGGCTTCTGTAGCCGTGTCCATAATTATAACAGGGAATAAAATATGAAATTTATTGATGGATAAATGAAATACTTGTAGATAAACGTAACTTACAGAAGAGAACGCATGTGAAACCATTATTTTCTTGTTAATGCAAGACCAACGTAAGTGGCACTTACGTTAGAGAGGTAGAGAGAGAACGTGTTGTGTGTACCTCAATAGAAGGTAATTGTACGAGTTATTTTCCACATCTAAACCCTTCCTCGTGGTGCAAACAACACGGTATGTGTATGTTGATGATGACAGGCCACTTCTACCAGGTGGCTTCTTGGGTAACCGGGGAACAAGAGAATTTAAAGTGTTGCATGATTTTGGATGAGAAATGCCTCATTGTTAAAGAAAGTTTACACCAAGAAGAAAAGAAAAAAATATTTATCCAAATCACTTCAATAACAAACGTTTAATTGATTGAATTATTTCAAGTGACATGATGATAAGGACCATTATGAGCTTAATGTTCAAGTTATAGTTCAAACGCATAGTTCAGAAACGTTATTTAAGGGGGTATGGGGTCTGAAGCAGTGAACTTTGAAATGATTTTTCTTAATTTTCCTAAATTGTGGTATATACATTTTATATGTCATATTGTAGCCCATGTCACAAAGTTTTAAAATCCATGGAAATTTTTGCTCTGGTTGCCATGGTAACCACGTAAGGCTAAACACTAGAACGAATATGTAACTAAATAACTAAACAAGCTACTGGGACGAAACTTGGGTGACATATGCAGGAGGTAAATATGCAGTGAACCATGAAGCCGAATTTTTAATACCGTTGCCATGGCAACCGGCAATCGACCAATCGCATAATTTCATGGCGTAATTTGAATTTGGAACACAATTTTTAAAATCGGCCTTCATGGTTCACTAGCCCTGTATTTGCTTAATATGTGTGCCAAATTTCATTTTCATAGCATGTAGCGTTCTCTAGTTACGTTCGTTCTCGTTTTGGATGTTTGCGTATTTTAACGAAACGAGTTATAGACCTCGAAACATTTAGACAAAATTGAGGGCGCTTTTGATGTGAAATATGGAATTATTTTTTTAAATTTCATTTTATACTGAATTATCATAATTATTAATGAAAGAATCATCGAAATAGGTGCATCCATTGTCCTGTAATTAATTTTTAAAATAATGTTCTTACATATCGCAGGGTGAGAAAACAATAAAATACATAAAAATCACTTACCCAGTGACATTTAATTACTTTAAATTATGGAAAGGATAATATGAGTATTTAATTACTTCAACATAGCCAAATAAATGTGTTAATAGTTCATAAATAATATCTTTTAAAATATCTTAAATATAACCCCTTTAAATTTTTCACATGATAAAATATAGGAGATGATGCATTTTTGGCAAATTTCGCGTACACTACTTCACTTTGATCAGAAATATCTCGGGAACCGAATGTCCGATTGCGATCGAATAAAAAGCATTTGTAGATTACAATCTACACAATTTAGCCATTGCATTATCTCATTAGAACAATTTGTTATCATATTCAGACCCCATACGAAGTTGGGTAAGTGGAAGGCCGAATTATATTGACATTTTATGTGGATTATAATTAGGTATATTTAAATAAGTAGGTCAGTAAAAGCCAATGCAGCCTATAGGGCCCTTTCACATAAGGCAAATTATATTGAATGGACATTTGTTTGTCCTCCAAATCATCCAAGCATGCGAAGAATATAATGCATGCACCTGCATGCAAATCATTTAAAAAAAGAGGACTCATTGGAAAGGCCTGCGAATTGCACTTTAAGGCCTTTGATAATCAAAAGGTAGTAAATTCCACTCCCTTATTGCACTAAAATAGAAGGTGGAATCACGAAGACCTCAACCTTTGAAATGATTACTGAATAACATGCTGAAAAAGCATATAATCAAAGTGCATTGGATTAACACAAAAAATAAGAATTTGACGACAGCTCTGATTAAGACAGCTTGCTTGCCGGTAAAGACATGCTTTTTCGATGACATTTTCTGCAATGGTTTCACCAGACATACATGCATTGAATCTTATAGTCACAAGCAGATGAGTTTTCTCTTGTACCCAAAAAGAATGCACTCAGTCTTACCGAGATTTAACGATAATCTGTAGTCAACAAGACATTCTAGTCCAGCTGTAGAACCATAGGACCTTGCATTTGACCTTGCAAAAGGGTCTGCACAAAATGTTTTGTTTCCAGATAGCATTGACCAGCTCATTCCAAATCTTGATGGTACAACATTTTGAGATAAGAAGGGGGTAATCTGGCCTCTGCTAAAAGCCTTTGAGCTGATAAAAAAAAGTAAATTTATATTTCCTGTTGTAACATTCCCAATACTAACAATTAGAAACCAATTTGAAACCCATGATGACCTTGCTCCATGATGACATTAGCACCACATGACCTTGAACATTTTGGGCCTATCGTGAACAAAAGGTTGCAGATGTAGCAAACTATACCTTTTTAAATCCTTAGGTTCAGAAGAAAATTTATACACACCTTTTAATCTGATGTTTTAAAATTAAAATCATTAGGGGTTCTTAGAAAAGTTATTCTTGCTTTAATTCTATTCATAGATCATCATTAGACATATACACATACTTTAAGGCCTATTGAAGGCGGCTTTTCCCCCATTTTCTAACTTGTCCTCAGAAATCACAGGTGCATCCATAGAGTGCTGATACAGACACTACCTTGAATACCACTGATTCGGTTCGTGCTGCCATAGTAGGAGACTGTAGTGAAGAGTGTGTGCTTCCGGATAAAATTATGAATTTTTGCACACAAGTACTTTAGGCATTGACAATCCATAAAATTAATGGAAGCACAAACCCCGTTAATAGACCCAAGCTTGGGTTCCAAGGTTATACGGGGGTCGAAATTGTAAAATGGTTCCGATTGTGTTGAAAGTACACCATGATTTTTGTCTGGTTACAAGGATTCTAAAAAGGTATAGCTTACACTAAAGCATGGCTTATCCAGGCTGTCCCCAACAAATTTAACACTCGAGACACAGGCATTTTGTAAAAAAATAAAGTAATACATGGATCTGGTTTGGCTACACTCTTAAAAGCTCCACTAATAAGCTTTAATCTGCCGTTTATTTCATTTCAATGCGATATGTAGAACAAAAGATATGCTTGGTCAAAAAGGAGAGTACCAATTCGAATTGGTCCGATTTGCAATAATTACATTTGTAAGATTGTGTGAGACATGATTTTATAACATACTCAAAATTGGGTTATTGAATATGTTATTGATTGACAATAGAGCCCTATGAAGGTAAAGACAATCCCTTTTGAACTTCATTATTTAGTGTGAGCATAATCTTTATGATCAGCAATACTTTGTACTTTTCAAATATTAATCAGTGAGTTTCATTTTCGTTAGCAGAATTAGCCCTATCAAATCGCTCAAAATTACACAGAATGTTAAACCAAACCAAATTAAACCAAACAATCAGACACTTCCTTATTGGATTCACAAGAAAATCTATGATTCTATAAACAGAATAAACAACAAAAACACAAAAGTAAATAAAAACAAAACAAGAAAGAGAACCTTTTGATAATAAGTCTAAATGCACTAATGAAGCAGGCAGAATTGGAAATACCGGACACAGTGGCAGGCCATACAGATCCACGGACCAGAATTGCAAGAACTCAAGCCAACATTTCTCTTGTTAGAAGAGCAGTTGTGGTAGATCCAACGATGAACGTTTGGAAAAACACGGTGGCAGGAGTCTCGAAGTCTTTCTTCAATAGAAAAACACTGCAAAATCTATTTGTTTTCTTTTTAAGATAGAAAGAAAATGTGCTATGAAGCCAAGTGTATTCATGTTGCATCATGCATTCCAAGTGTTCTAAGGCAGAAATCGGACCAGGTTGATTTTGCCCTCTCATAATTGATGAAGCATATCTTTTGTTTTACGTATCGGATTGGAATGAAATAAATGGAAAATTAAAGCTTGTTTTATTGGCTTCAATGGGATACCAAACAAAGCCTCATGCGTACTTTTCTTATTATCAAATGCCGTCGTTCAGAGTGTTAACATTTTTTGGGACAGCCTGTAGTTTCGGGGTTATGGGGTAAAAACTGTAAAAATAGTGAAAAGGTCAATTTTGGTGTGTACATGGGTCAAAAGTTGCTGTAATTCAGGTAATATGCAAATTGTTTCCCTAGCTTAAAGGATTGAAATAAGGAATAGTTTGCCTTATCTGTTATGCTTAGTTTTCACGTTATCCAACAAAATAGGTCACAGGTCAATAGAATCCAATAGCTGCCAATAGCTGTTGACTTTATTCGCCATTTTGGTTAATAACAAAACACTTAAGATAGTCAAAAGTATTCCTATATTTCATTGTATGAGCTGACCCAACAACTTGAACCACGTTTTACAAAAATTGGGGCAACGTTTAATTTTTGACCCTGTACAAACCAAAATTGGCTTTTTTTACCATTTTTACAGTTTTTACCCCATAATTCCAAAACTACAGGGTGTCCCAAAATAAATGCAATCCTCGCAGTTGGTGCTATAATTTCAAAATTACTGAGAATTATTCAAATTTTATAACATATTTTGAATGAAGAACTTGTTTCGTACACCCTGTTCAATTATTGTCCGATACGGTTCACCAGTTTTGAAAACAAAGGCTATTATGTAACCCGCTGTCAAATTACCCCATTCCAAGTTTGCGTTAGATCGTTGAAGCAGGTTCACCTTGAAAAGTTGTGGGAAGTGCTCCATCAATTGTTTTTATTATCAATGCATAAAGTACTTGTGTACCAAAATTCACAGTTTTATCCAGATTTGCACACTCACATGAGATCTGTGCCAGTGCAGCTGTCAGCACAGATAATTTCAATTTGCTCTTCACCTGATCTCCAGTCAAAGTGAAAATGTCACCTAAAATATTACCTGGTTCTAACCGTCATTGTGGTCATTTTTTAAGACATTGGCCTTTTAAGTATAGGGAAAAACAAGGAAAATTTTTTTTATTTTTTAGACAAAACTTTTAGATGTCAAAAATAAGGGAACCAGAAAATATTATAAATCATTATAAAGTTTATATACTGCAAAGATTACTCAGGTGACACCTAAGTTAGAACATAGGTGACACCTAGTTTAGAACATGGTGACAACAAGGCCAATGAGAGATCACCTCGCCCCTTACGGAAAATGTGCCGCTGTGATTAATGACGTCGTCTATATTTAGAATTAGTGAGCTTAGTAACTCTTTGTGCCATTGGCGCCGTTTGTGTATATGCCCTACTGCACAGCCAACGTAATATACTGGGAGGAACCATGACTTTCCTAATGTGTCATGCTATTGAATCTGGGCTCAAAATGTGACTCAATGTGAAGGCTTGAAGGGGTTGGTTCAAAGTGTTCATTGATGTTCCTATGAAAGCAAATGCTTAATACGGCCAGCTGCTTTGCCATTACGGTCTCAGTTCCTGTAGACAAAGACAATTTTTTCAGTAAAAATTGCACGATATTAAAAAAATTGAAAGGATAATAGTCTAAAGCCCAGATAATTCACTTGGGTCAAACAATAATACTGTTATTGGCACGGACACATCTGAATAGTACTTGATAATCCACCTGTTACACAATGTGTCACTCCTAACTGGTTTCGTCTATGTTGATCAATTAGCAGGAAAACTAGTACAATACATTTCTGGAACCTGTTAAATTCTCTTAATCTACTTCTTCAAATTTCCTATGATGTTTTAAAGGGGGATGGCCCGATTTAAGGATATGAAGTTTTCATCTTGATAGATTGGCCTCCACTCCAAAACCACATCTGTAAAGTTTCTTACCGTTATTTCAATCCGTTATAATGTGAGAGCTAAAAACATGATTTTATAAGCCCCATAGAGTAAAATTAATATTGGTCGACCTAAATGGGGCACATTTTCACTCATAACTTCCAAACCAAATCTCCTTTGGCTCTAAGATTTCACAGGGTAAATGAGAAAAATAGTAGCCTTCTTCTGATACCAAAATGTTTACCACTTCCGGTGAAATCTTGGCTTCTGGGGACGAGGCTATTAGCGATCGGGCCATGGACCTTTAACACTTGTATTAGGGGAGGGGGGTCCATGTGTATTCAACATTTTTTTTTCGCACGCCATTTTTTAACGGTAAATTACTTTTGCCCAAATTTTATGTAATGCAGTTGCGCATGTTTTGATGGGAAAAAATCAAATCGGCCATGACAATATTATGCTAATTTTGAAATCAAGTTAAATTGTGTTTAAATGTACACCAATGTATTTCTTTCATTATAAGGATTAAAAAAGTATAGTTTGTATATCCGACCTTTAGTTACACGGCTACATCCCTAATAAGATTTCAAGGTCATGGGGGGGGGGGCAAAAGATCAAAGCTCAGATTTTGATGAAACCGGTGTCAAATTATTGCTCTGGTCATACTGAAGCAGAAAATTAATTTCAATTCTTTGGATGACAGCTCTGCATACAACTTGAGGTTATGTTTTGCTGACCCCTGTAGACCATGTACAGCCTTGTTACATTTTGCGTAGTATAAATTACGAAACCAAATGCCAATCATTGTAAAATAAGGCAAGACGAACAATTTGACACCAGTTTCAACAAAATGGGAACACTGGGTAACGTTTACCCCAGGATAACCTTGAATCTTAATAGGGCCGTACTTGTTTAACTGAAGGTCAGAACCTAGACAAACTATACCTTTTATGATACAAATACATTGGTGTACATTTAAACATAATTTGACTTGATTTCCCCCGTATTAACCCACCTTATTTTACAAAGTTTCCCACATTTAAAATTTTATTTTGATTTTATTATTTCATCTAATTGGATAAACCATCTATGAATAGATCAGAAACCCACTTGCACTTCTTGTCCTTAATTGAAATTCAACTATCTTTGCAGACTTTTCTTCATGCGCGAATTTCAACTGAAGGTTACATACTGAATAAACACGATATAACCTGTCACGTACGCAAGGGTTCCTCAAGAAATCGTGTAATTACTTACATGTTTGCCACGACGGAACTCCAAGCTGTATTGCATTTGAGAGCTTACGAATTCAAACTCTACCTACTGGGTACCTTTGGGACAACTGGGCGTTTTCTTAAGCTGACACTTTGACACGCTGATACCCTTACGAATTCGACACCTTACTCACAATTGCGGAAAATTCAGGGGCCATTTTTCGAAAACATTTATTGTTATTGAGACTTTGTTCAACAATTATGGTATGTTGCTTAAATTAACCCATTATTAGGATCTAACTGGGAATGTGACAAACAACAACAACAACAACACGGAAATCAATTCGTTTTAAAGGACTTAAAATATGAATTTCAGGAATTTTATTACACAGGTTTCCAATATGTGCCCTAAGTCTAAGATTACAATTTTAGCATTTCAATTTTATTGCATTTCACTCGATGATACATGTACCTTTAATCCATATCATTGGAGAATTTGGGTATTTTAAGCAGTATTTTTGTTTAGACATGAAAATAATCTCTTGCACAGTCTGTCCATATATGGAAGTGCCTATTTCAAATAGGATCTGTTCTAAAATATGTAGATTTATAATCCCAGATTGGTTTTAATAAATTATTAGGACTACGTTTGAAAATTCTTCCACCCCGTTGAGAAATAATTCCCTAGAAATAGTGTCGCAATTTTCTGAAATCGCCAGTGCATTCTGCTGTTCTGTAACATCCAGGGTACATGCGTTCAATCAGGAAAGCCTTTAGCACTCGTTCCGTATCTCTGTAACCCTACAACCTTATCTCCTATGCAAAGCTTGGGGTATCCGGTACTTCGTGATGTTTATAAATAGCATTGAGCAACTGTCGCAGACTTGTAACTTTGGACACAAAGTACATAAACTGAATACACCAAGGCCTACATTCATATCGATTTTTCTTTTTAATTTGTTATTTTAGAAGAGAAATGAACCCGTGGCATGATCTTTTTTTAAAAATTATAATCCACCAAGAATTTCGTCGCCAAGATGTTATCATTAAGGTGGGCTAACTTTCGAGGTCATATCTCTTCTTGCTATCGTTAAACTTGTTTTATTAATTTTTAAAAAAGGGAAACAATCAAATCATACTTAAAACAAACATATTTTAAGGTGTCATTTCACATCGATATTACTAACAAAGGATGCATTTATACAAATTTATATATCTTAAAGAGACACGTCAAGCACGTGGACATTTCCAGAAAGCGGTTTTTTTGCATATTTGGAATGCTTACCAATGTATTAGATCGAACACACACACATAAGTGAATAAGCCGAATACGTCGTTGTTGTGTAACACTAAGATGATGATTTAGGATTTTCTGTCGTGCACGACAGAAAATCAAAGCATGCTTTTCTATGAGGACGATTACGGTAGCAGGCAAGTTCAAAACATATTTTTTGGTTTTCTTGTCAATAACCCTTCGAAACGTTCTCAGTAGGTGTTCTACAACCGATCAAGTGCAAATTGGGATGAATTCGTAACCCCCTTGAAATGGTCTTTTTGAATATTTTATCACGAAAATGTGGATAAATAATCCAGCGAAAGGTACACCTTTTGCCCCTTTTGTGGAATGGGGGGTTGGGGTGTCTGAACCTAACATCACTCCAATCTTGTTGAAAGTATACGAGAATTACAAATATGCATGATGATGTTGTAATATCTATTTTAAGAGTTGTGGAATACCTTTTATAAGGAGATTCTGCAATTTTGAAACTTTGCCAGGAGTGAAATTTATCTCCAGAGATGGTAGATTGGTGCAGTAGCAGTGCTATCATTTTGGATACCACGGGAGCTTGAATGCTGAACTGTCTGCTGTCGTCTTTCAAGCCTAAAGAGCTTAGTTTTTTGGGAATCAAAAAAGGATTCCAGTTCGAGGTCCTGACAGTGGACATTCGCGACAGATGGACATTTAGGTGATAACACTTGGATTATTATACATCTGAGTGGACTTGTAAGATTGTAAAGTCTTAACATTTAGTGTATAATAATTGATCTATTCTAAAAAATACGTACATTTACAATTCCAGATTGGTTTTCATTATACGTGTATACGTTTGAAAATTCTTCCACCCTCAATGAGAAAACTATTCAACAGAAATAGTTTCGCAATTTTCTGAAACCGCCAGTACATTTCGTTGTTCTGTAACATCCGGGGTACATGCTTTCAATCAGGAAAGCCTTTAGCACTCGTTCCGTATCTCTATAACCCTACAACCTTATCTCCTATGCAAAGCTTGGGGTACCCGGTACATTGTAGGTTCATAAATAGCATTGAGCGGCTGTCGCAGACTTGTAACTTTGGACACAAGGTACATAAACTGAATATACCAAGCCCTACATTCATATCGATTTTTATCTTTTAATTTGATATTTTAGAAGAGAAATGAACCCGTGGCCTGATCTTTTTTAAATTATAATCTGCCAAAGAATTTCGTCGCAAAAGATGGTATCATTCAGGTGGGCATTCAGGTCATATCTCTTCTTACTATCGTTAAACTTGTTTTATTTTTTTTAAAAAGGGAAACAATCAAATCATACTTAAAACAAACATATTTTAAGGTTTCATTTCACCCCGATATTATTAACAAAGGATGCATCACGATTCATCGCATTTATACAACATTATATCTTAAAGAGACAAGTCATGCGCGTGGACATTTCCAGAAAGAAGGTTTGTTTTTGCATATTTGGAATGCTTATTAATCTATTAGATCGATCACACATGAAGTGAGTAAGCCGAATACGTCGTTGTTGTGTAACACTAAGATGATGATTTAGGATTTTCTGTCGTACATGACAGAAAATCAAAGCATGCTTTTCTGTGAGGACGATTAGGCCAAAAATTGTTTGTTTGTCCTCGTCCGACCGACCGTGTACCTCGGTCCCGACCATATTTTTCATTATTTTTTTTTTACTATTTTAACCCCAAAACATGCAGGTCTTTTGTATAAAAATTAATTTACAAAATAAATATCACAAATCTAGGAAATATTACCTGTACCCACGTGTATTTGAGTTTTTTCAGAGTCTTGGAAAACTTCAGTTCCAACATGCCAACAATTTTCCGTATTTCGCACGGAAAATGATGCGGAACACGGACGTACGTTTTCCCGGTAAAAAAATACGGAAAATGGTCGCGCTACTAAAATAAAAATAAAGTGTATAAAAAGTTAGAAAATAAGTAAATAGAG
>JAMKCH010019620.1:0-22910 GCA_023653785.1 Ophioderma brevispina
CAGTTCAGTGGCCTGTAATTGTACATAAACACAAACTGACCCTGTGAGATCTGGGTATCATATATCATACCCAACAAGTGATCTGCAGATAACTGGCATCACCTACAAGTGGATCCTAAAACTTTCACGCAACTTTAATATTAAGCCCATCTCACAACTTGACCTCAGATGACCGTTGACTTTGTAATATGACTTCTGATCTCATCAACATATGCAGGTACAATGACCCGCATTTGGTTTAATTCTTAGACTTCAACTTTTCAAATGCCATCAAACTGTCACATAACTTTAACATCCGAATAGGCAAGCAGGTAAACGCGCAGGCAGATAAGCAGTCACGCAGACAGGTAGACAGAACGGCCGACTGTTTAGTGGCCCCAATGAACACAAAAACCAGAGGGTACATTTTCTAAACACTGATGAATGGAAGCTACTGAACTGTGCCATGGAATTGAGGCTTTACTTGCTTATAGTGGGATCTGCTTGCTTATCTGCATGGTGCTTTGTAATAAGCAAACTGAAACTTACCTCTATGTTCCTGTTCTGAAAGATGTGCTGGCAGAAATCCATTTGGAATTGGCCTGTGTCCTAATAAAATTGAAAATAAAATGCAAGAATTTGGTTTGAAAATTGTATTATGAAGAGTGTTGGAGTAGGGGGAGAGTGAAGGAGTGATGCTGAAAGAGAGAGATTAACAATCTGTGCTCCAATTTTGTAAAGAAAATTCCTAGATCTGCCTCAGGTTGAGGTCAACTAAAAAATTTATAGCGTTTCCTCCCATAGTTCATATAAATAGGCTAGGGTTAAAGGGCTATGGTCCAATTGCTAATAGCCTCATCCCCAGAACCCCCTATTTTACCGGAAGTGGTTACAGTTTTGGATACAGAAGAAAGCTACTATTTTTCTCAATTACCCTGTGAAATCTTAGGGCTAAGGGATGTTTGGTTTGGAAGATATGAGCAAACATGTGCACCATTTTGGTCAACCAATATTAATTTTACAGAGTACTCCATGGGGCTTTCAAAATCACATTTTTATCTCTCATGTCAAAACGGATTGAAATATCAACGCAAAACTTTACAGATGGGGTTCAAAACTTCATATACGTAAATCGGGCCATCCCCCTTTAAAAGGGTAAGTAGCAATAATGCAGGAGGATTCAAAATGTGGACATTTATTATATTAGCTTATAAATAAGACAAATAAGGGAAACATGTTTATAATTTCATTAAACAACTTCATGAATGTCGGGTCAGGTTTTTCTTGAAGGCAACATACTGGTATCTTGGTAACCAGAACTACCTGTCCCAGGGCCAGGTTGTCCGCGTCTAAACTGTCACCCCCCCCCCCATTGGGTTTTTAACAAAATCCAATTAAGAGGGTAGCTGGTTACCCTGTTAGAACTAAACAGAAAATCTACCTATAAGGACGTCGGCTCTGGAGAGCTAATGGCGGCCATCCAGCACATTGACGTCAGGAAGGGCATCCGGTCAACTATCTTTTGCTCCAATAAATCCTCACAGAGTAGTACTGCTGTGAATGTGAGGTGAGTCCGGCCACCCCCATTAGTGGGGGGAAAAACTGGATTTAAAAGTTTTGTTCTACTACTACTACTAGTAATATAGGAAAAATCAACAAATAGTTGAAAAAAATACAGCATTCACCGAACGCATGTGTCAACACAAAAATGTGGAGTATTTGAGAATTTTTCATACTGTCTCCCACAACTGAACATGCAGTGTTAGCTACTCTATATGTACACTAAACTGCTGATTGTGGTACACACCAGTACAGAATAAACAAATGGGCCAATAGTGTATGTGTTTAAGGTCAAATCAGAGTACAGGTCATGGTGCACAATATCCCATTTCAAAATCCGAGACATTTACAAAAGCTTTTCTGATCTCAAATCGTACTATGTTACACTTCAAATCACTACTCCTACAGAGTATGTAACATGATCATGTAACTTATACACATGAATTGACTAGAGACCCTCTACAAAAGTTATGGGTCGAGAGATCAATCTTAAAGGCTGACTCAGATATTTGGAAATATAATTTTTTGTGTAGTAATTAAAAATAGACATCTACTAAAACTGAAGATATTCACCTAAAATGCTTAAAGACACTATCAGTGATTTACCAGAAAGGGTCAAAATATTTGAAATTTGCAGGAAGTAAAGGGTAAGTCTGTAGAATTCTCATAAGTGTTCAAGCTGTAGAATTGAGAGAAAAGGAAGAAAACGGCAGTCTTCCAAGATACGATTCTCCATTCAATTACGTGTTGATGTTGTAGTAAGTGTCCGTACGGACGGTAATTACTAAAATTTCAGATTTTGTCCATATTAGGTTGCTTCTGGTCTTATCATTTGCAGGGTATGTTAGGATACCCATACTTGTTACATACATGCAAAAATCTGAAATTTGATGATTTTTTTGATTTTCTGATTTAGCAAATCACTGAGTGTCTTTAATTGCAAAGTTAGAGATGAATCAGATTTAATTCAGTAACCATTTATGCACAGTATAACAGTGCCATAGGATACCATGTATAACCAAAATTTCGGATCCAGAATTTTATAACAAAGTTGTGATTTTTTATGTGAAGGGATTCAATTTGAGCTTAGTTATTTCACATTTGGAGGGCACATGTGGTGCAGTGGATCAGCGCTCGCCTCATAAGCATTAGGTTGTGGGTTCGAGCCCCGCTGTTGCCAATGTGTTGTGCACTTGGGCAAGGCACTTTACCTCGCTTGCCTCGCTCCACCCAGGAGTATAAATGGGTACCGGCATATGCTGGGAATGCAAAACAGACTCGCTGTGCGGGAGGAGTGGCGAACCCCCCACAGCAACATTATATGAGGGAGTCTGGCCCAAACGCCAATGACAGAGAGATAGGCACTCCGCCTGCGGGCGCACCATTTGCATTTTTTATTTCACACAGTGATTAGTATATGGACAAGCATTATGCATATGCAAAAAACATGATTTGTTTGAAAATTGAGTGCGCCTTCATCGGAAAATACCTGAGTCAGCCTTTAAGTCATCTGGGGTCACTAAGGTCAAAGTCCTATATTGTATGAACAATTTAAAACAAGGTCAAATAGAAAATCTTTTTAGCCCATCCTATAGTACTTTAAAGGTGCACTCGGTGATTTGCTAAATCAGACACTGAAAAAAAAATCATCAAAAATCAAGTTTTTGCATGTTTGTAACAAGTACAATTATCCTAACTCCTACAAGTGATAAGACCAAAAACAACCTAATAAGGGTAGACAAATTCAGATATTTAAGTCATACTGTCCATACGGACACTTACTACAATACATAATTGAATGGAGAGTCATATCTTTAAACATTGCTGTTTTCTTCCTTTTCTGTCAATTTTTTCAGTTGGAAAATATAACCTATGAGAATTCTACAGACTTATCCTGTTCCTTCAAAATTTTAATATTTTGACTCTTTTGGGTGGATCACTGATAGTGTTTTTAATGAGAGGTCAATAAACCCATCACATGACCCAATTTTAGGTCAAAATTTCAAAATATGCTACTGAAATCACTACCCTTCAGACAATGTAATATGATCTTGTGACTTAGGCATATTAATGAACTTCAGACATCTACAAAAGCTATGGGTCGAGAGGTCAATTTGGAGTCATGACTGGCATTCAGCAGGATCTGTGTCCTTTCGAGGACACAGTCATGTCTAGATGCACAATCGAGTCGAGGGACTCGACTGTGCTTTGTTTTGAGGGACTCGACTATGCTTTGTTTCTATATGGTTTCTTTCTTCTTTCTTTCAACTTTCGGTCAAAACTTCCAATTTTCCCTTTCCGTCACATACTTTAATCAATTTTGACAGGACCTGGACTGATACTTAACAAAATCATTGAGACATACCTTCAGAAGGAGAAAATGAAACATTGCTGTCCACCTGATTTGATATTATACCTGCAAAATAACAAGCAAATCAATATTGTTGTTCAATGCATTTCAATGCTGTGTTCCCCTCATAATAAAGTAATGGTGCTATACATCTCAATGCACTATTCAACACATACGCACACATGCTTATGTATTTACCAGCAAATCTGGGGTCACCAAGGTCAAATTTATGTATGTACTGTGTGTAAAATTTAAAACAAGATCAAATAGAAAATCTTTTTAGCCCATACTTCAAATTATGTTACACTTCAAATTACTACTACTCTTACAGATTATGTAACATGATCATGACTTATGCATATGATTTGACTTGAACCCATCTACAAAAGGTATGGGTCGTGAGGTCAATCTGGGGTCATGTGGGGTCATTAAGGCCAAATTCATTTACTGTGTGTAAAATTTAAAACAAAGTCAAATAGAAAATCCTTTTAGCCCATCCTGTAGGACTTGATGAAAAGTGAATAAAAGTCATATATGACCCAATCACGTTGACCCATGTTTTAGGGGTCAAAGGTCACATCACACAAAGTAAACTTGTTGCCGAGTTGGTTCAAAGGTCATTTAGGGAGAACATCCATGCTTAATGTGAAAAACTCTTCAAAATGCTGCTATATTGCAATGTATCATTGTCATGTGACTCATCATATGCAGTAGCGTAGACCCTTCACAACCCTTGTGCTCGATATGGTGGTAAAAGGTCCATTAGGTGTGTGCAAGGACACTTCATTTGTTCGTTTCTTCTTTCCGTCAACACCTCACATTCAGCACTTTTGACCAACCTTGTCAGCAAGTCCCTGCCCCCACCCCCCTTTTTTTAATGTTTTTGTGTTTAAATTGTGGTCAAAGGTCCTTAGAGGTCATATGGGAGGTCAAAATTGATTTTCACTAAAAGCTACTCCTCCTTCGACGAAGTATGATTAACATGATTATATGTATGTGATAGTACGACCCTCTCAAAGTTCTGTTATTAGATTTGATCAAAGGTCATTTGGGGTCACAGGGTGAAAAGTTCTTTTACCAAATGCTGCTACTCCTACAGATAATGTTTCAAAAGAATCGTATCTTTAAATATGTAACAGTGCATGTCATGTGGCTCATGAATCTGAAGCAGCTTGAACCTTCAACAATTGTGGCTCTGCATTGGGGTCAAATTCATTAGGGCACTTCGGTATGATTACTCTCGACTGTGTTTTCAATTCTTGCCTCCAGATCTATTTAACGTGAATGCACTAGAAATGACAATTACTAATTTTTGTCATTCTGAATTTGTCTGAAATCTCTAAAAGTCAATTTGTAGCTTATAGTTATATAAATTCTTGTTATCTAAAGCAGTTGAATCGCAATTTCAGATATTGTCTTTAAAGCTAAACTTAAAGAAAAAACCTGAACTGCTCCATATAAACTACACAATTTTTTTGCCTGTTGCTTTTGTTGAAACCAACAGAGTGCATCCCAGATACAAACGTGTGTACATTATCAATACCAAATTAATTAGTCAAAATCATGGAAGGCAAAAAATGCTGACATAAGACTCAACACAAAGCTATGTAGTTAGAATTAAAAATATTTGGCAGTCATTGCCAGTGTAGCAATGTGTTTAACACGCTATTCGAATATTGGTTTACACACTTTATTATGCATGTTGTAAAGGGGGGGGGGGGGGGGGTTATAATTGCCATTGTACCGCAAAAAATTTGTTTTTTCCTGTTTTTGAAATCATTTAAAAGATAATATGGAAGCTCTGCAATCAATGTTATCTGAGTTCATTAGAAACACAATTATATGCCTGCAATCTCCATAAGCCCTGACTTATTTAACATAAAACTAGATTATGGAAGAGTAGAGGTTTAGCAATTTGTTTATACTTAAGCAATCCACATTTTTCTAAGGGATCACTCAAAATTACTGGGCACTCATATACCACACTGCAGGTTGTCATCACAGAACAGAACACTCCCATTTCCCATGCAAATCACTGAGTAAAATAAGGACCCTGTCACTGACCTCTGCACAAAAAGATACCTTAATCCATGACTACCATTCTTAATATCCCTGTTCACTGATTGGATATGCAGAGATTAACGAGACAACCTTAAACACAGAAATACCTCTTATAGCCATTTAATACCAACATTACTCGTCCTAACTGTGGAAGTAATTGAAGCTAAGGATACTAAAAACCCACCCCTTCACCAACCATGTCATTTTTTTTTAGCTTCCAACAGCCTTGAAGACCAAACAAACCCAGAATGCAACAGTATTGCATTGACTCTGGCAGTAAAGAAGGATTTTTGCTGAATGACATACTTTACAAGGGAACTAACTGTGAGTATTTCCATGGTCGCTTATTTTCAATACACATCGAATTCACATACCAAGTTAAAAGTCATGTGTCATGTACAGTGTGTGGCTGGTAGAAATTGGAGGAAATCACAAGCACTATTTTGGTTATTTTGTATTTTAGAGTCTAAAAGCAGAGCCACTAGAAGTCATACCCTAAAACACTGGCCTCCAGAACAAACAAAAATACACTCCTTTTCTCAAAACACACACAAAGTGAGGGACCCTTAATACCTCGCCCCCTCCCCCCCCCAGCAAAATGCCTTATGTTCTGGAGAGTGATGACTTCATGATGGTTTAAAGGCACTCTCAGTGAAATTTCTACTCAAGAAAATCGAAAAAAATCATCAAAAATCAGATTTTGCTTATAATAAGTGAGGTGTCCTATTATCCCTGCAATTATAGGACCAGAAGCAACTTGCTAATCGGACAAGATCGGACATTTTGTCATTATGGTCCATTCGGACACTTACTACAACACGAATTGAATAGAGATGCGATCTTTGACACGCCGTTTTTCTTCCTTTTCCGTCATCGTGTGTTGAAAGAAAAACTAAGAGATTTCTACAGACTTACCCTAAGCTTTTCCTGCCAATTTCAGTTATTTTTAATCATTCGGATAAATCACTGATAGGGCTTTAAGTGGCCCTCCAGACATTTACGTCTTCCTTTTCTTACATACTAAAGTTATGCAAAAGCAGCTCAAGTTATTAAGGACTACCAGGGGTTAGCGTCTTGAGAATTGGCCACTGCACACGACATAGACAAGCAAAATAGATCAAGAGTGTTAGCAGGACATGGAAGGCATTAAGAGCAGCAAGCCGTGTGAAAGTTGAAAATATTAATAGCTAGACATAATTGTCTGGTGCATGAATTATTTCATTAAACTAGTTGCCAACAGCGGGGGATGTTGAAGTCTCCATTTATTATGACAAAACCAGAATAAAACAAAAAAACTATCACCGGCGACACACTTTTGCCAACTGATTTGGAATATTTAGTCCACTAACTACATTCTGTGTATTTTTTACGAAATTAATTGTGGCAAATATGTTTTTTCTTTAAAATCTAGTTTCCCAAGTCTTTCTATGGAGAAGGGGCATAGAGAGGGCGCTTTCATAACATACAACTTCAGGATCCTTTGTAGGCCTATATTGCAATATTTCCGCAAGATTTGTCTGATTTTTGCAGAGACGATAGCTCTTGCATGTCCCTACTTATATTATTGTCAAAATGTGTCGCCACAGCTTAAAATTGTTTTAAGAATAAAAGAGACAATTGTATGGGGTCAAACCGCGTGGCTGGTGTAATACCAATTGTCCAAAAGAGACAAGTAGTTAGAGGTGACTAGAAAGACTTTCACACTGAGTCAGTAATTTATACACTTCAATTGATCGGATTGGTTGAGAGCTGAATAGCAACAGGGAACATGCCCACTAATCAAATTTGTGAATCACAAACACAACCCATTTTCAGATACAAGTAGAATTATTTAATGAGTAACAACAGTTGAAATGGAAAAAAAATATATATCATTTTCAGGTGTCTCTTGATAAAATGCACACTTGGGGTATTGAATAAAAATCATTGAAAAGTATTTTTTAAATAAAGAAACAATATGTTAACTGCTAGGGTAACTTTTGGATAATATTTGTTATGTAAAAGAGGCCACCCCACTAAAATAATGAAACATGAAATTTATAAAGAGACTACCACAAATATGAATCTGTGGTTTTAAATTTCACAAAACCATACGTAAAAAAAATACTGGCATTTCCCCACTCGCCTCCCCCTCTCGCTTCGAAACTTGCGCAACCCCCATGGCAAGATGGCAGTCTGGAAAATGACATCAAGATGACTTTGACCTTGGTCCATGACCTTTGAGACCATCCACATATGTAGGAACCCTATTGTACCTTAACCCAGTCTGGTTTAATCAAATTCAAATTTCGAAGGGGACACAAAAAACGAAAAACCTAACCAAAACCTAACCAAACTGGAACACACACATTAACATACAGCATGCGCACCCTCGCACTATCCCCCTTGCTTTTCAAGTCATGGGATGGGGAGGATAATAAAAATCAAAAAATTGTCTAAAAGCTGCATAACTTTTTGGATAATATTTTTGTGAATAAAGAGCACCCAACACTATCCAAACAGCATGTTAATTCTTGGTAAAGTGAATAAAAATAGTCATGAAATGAAAACCCCTAGTTGATCACGGTATTATTTTCAGACAGCTGATTGATTTCGGCCCATGTGAAAAAGGCTCTTTTGTTTGCTACCACAAGTCCTTCAACAAAAAAAAAATGCACTACAGTGTACTGGGCGGTTGCACCAATATTAGCCAGTTTCAGGCCGGGAAATCGCGCCAATTTGCAATTGCGATCGATAAACTATCACAGGTTTATTGGATGATTTTGGTTTTACAATAAATAAAAAAAAGTTGAGGGGGCATTGTATCGTGAAGGTTGGGGAGCTTTGTATGTTAGGACAATAAAAACCCCCATTTTAGTAGGAAAGCTGAAAATAGCACATTTAAAAACAAGCAAAAATAGTTTACATTGTTGATGCAAGACAACTTAATCTATGAATATGGCACTTTTACAATATAAATATAATAATTTATGCAGTGCATAACATTTTATGAAATTCTAAGTTTGATTGAAAATTAGATTCTAGATTGTAACATCTCTTTACACAAATTTGATTGTTCCCTGAAGATATTTGTATATATAAGATTCATGCAATACACATGCCGGGTGGCCTAGATGAATATTTTGTTCTAAGGTTTTAAAAAATCATGAAGAAACAGTTTGAGAATTGCTACCTTAAACCTATTTGTGGTCATTGCAACACAACCAATGGCAAAAGTATGGAAATGACTTTACCATACTTTGATAGGAAAATGTGTGTTTGGAGTGTGCACCCATTCTTTGGTATTAAATATTAAATTTCCCATTGCTATAGCCATGATTAATATTCAAGTTACACTTTCCTTTTATAACATTATACCTCATTTTATGGATTAGGAAAACAATGGACAAAACCAATCCAAAACAAAGAATAAATTCCACCACCACCACCACTCACCACTTTGAACAAAAAGGACTTAGCCATCAGTAACCCAATTTTTCTTCACTAGATGTGTACTAATGTGCGACCATAAAACAGGTCATATAGTGGATCCAAGGCAACCTCAGACTTCCAAAGAAATATAGGCATGTAAATGTTACACGGTTAGGCCTAAAAAAAAAATATGTTGTTTGCCGTAATGGAGGAAAAAAATTAGAGTCGGTCATTTTTTTTTTAAAATGAACGTCAACAATAGTATCTATGAATCAATACAACAAGTTACTATTAAAAGTGTTTCATGCAATGACATAAGCCAGTGTGTTTATTTTACTTGCTAGAGTTGTGTGTTTTCCCTTATGTGCTGTTTTGTTATTCTCCGTTAGTTTTAAAAAATTGTGAATAAAAATCATGGGTCTTCGGCAGATTTATTCTAATTGGTGTTAATTGCCAAAAACAATTTGATGTGGGAGGTTTTAGAGTAGGTAAGGTTATGGCATACAAACTTTTTTTTTGGCCGTATACCACGACATGAAACAAAGGGCCCAGTATACAAAAAGAAAAATGGTGGTTAGACGTGTACACGTTGTGCCAAAAAAAGAAAAAGAAAAGGCCAAGTTAACTTGTGAATTTCATAACAGGAAAAGCACATAAAAATAAACCTACACTCACAGACAGTTTTGCTGCCCCAAAGTGGGAAATTTGGGGATGACATTCCTGGGAAATTTGGAATATTGGAGGGAAAAAAAAAAAAAAATTTTTTTTTTTTTTTTTTGGTTGGGGTCTTTAAATAAAGGAAAACTAAATAAAGAATTACAAGGGTAATTTTGAAATCTTGGAGGGAATTTGCCAATTTGGAGGAAATCGGATTGTATCCGGGAATTTTAGTTTTTTCCAGACCTGCCATATGCATGTAATTAATGCGTCTGCATGCCTTAAAAGGCAAAGATATAGGGTACCTTGGATTGCTCTTAATGGACCATGTGCCACAAACCAAGAGCTCAGCCTCATTAATGAGAAAAGGAATATCGAACCATGCATAATATAAAGCACAAACATGCATACTTTGAATATGTAAAAGGGTTGCAATTTAATTGATGAATTAACAATGGACATTCATATTTATGCTCCTAATACACACTTGTTTGCATTAAATAAAGGTATCATTCAAGCAAAAATAAAAAGGAACTATTACAATTTGTACCTAGTTACCAGGGTTTTGTATTATTAAAATGCTTTGCTTTAGTATACGGATGATTCATTCACAAATGATGTCAATTTCAACTCTACATTGGAAAAAACCATTAGGAATTTAGTGAAGAAAGACAGGTCAATACAAATTAAACTGATTTGAATTAAGAAAAGAAGATTAAAAAGCATTTTACATTAAACCAGACCCCTCCCCTAGTGCATTCCTACTTGTGGTCAAAAATTGGGTAATCTTCGGTTTAGCGACTGAATGTCAGTTATTTCTAGAGTTTTGATATCAGGTTAAAGTGTAGGACATAGAAGATATCCTGTTGGAGTTAGTTTTTAGGTTTTAGTTTTTAGTTTTAGGTTAGTCGGGGTATGGTTCCTTTTTTGACTTGATACAATTAATCTGCTTAAAGGTGTGGCATTTCGTGATCCCACACCTCATCCCCCCCCCTCACCTTCCCTAAAAAAGTTGCGAATTACTTGCAGTAGAGGGAAGGGAAGAGGGTAGGGGGACTAGGTCTTACCCTTTCCCTTTCTACGCCATGTGTAACCTAATCTTACGTGCAAATTCGGTCCCATAATCTTTAAGAAATCGCATTTTCCTTTTGTTTCCGTAAACAGACAGAAACTAACATTTATTTCTATCCACAATCATACATCGTATAACATATTACTACATGATAAGTAATGTAATTGAATACATGAAATATAATGTGAAGAGTACTGGAAAGTAAGCCACATAATGGCCTGTCCAAGTCCCAGACTCAAATTTCCATTTGTTTATAATTTGAATGAGTGACTTTTGTAATTAAGCCTTTAAAATAATGAAGATTTTTTGAGGGTTGACATTGGGTGGTAATGTTGGTTTCCATTGTTTAACCCCAGATACGATATGGATTTACACTAAATTCAAGTTTTAATATTGGGTATTTGAAAGTCTGAAGCCATGGGTCTTGTAGAATAAGTTGTGGTTTTTGGCATTTGTTACAACATGTTATCAAATGTGGACGGGCACAAGTTTGGTTGGCTGAATTTGTTACATGAATGTTCCAATATTAAGTTACACAAATCATTTTTTCGTTGATTGTATTTAATAAATAAAGGATTATATGCACTTCTATATCACTATTGCTCACTGCTCTCAGTGCACCTTTTGTAGATGTTCAGTTTCTCCATTTCAGCATTGCATGCAACTTGCCCATCGCATTGATAGCATATGTATGTGTGAGATCACAGTGTGTTAAGAGACTAGAAGTGCAGTTTTGGGAAGAAAGTGTTTTACTTATATAAACCAATACTACTTGTCATGTAGGTTTGGTCAATATGCCTCCTAAAATTTAAAGCATTAACTTGATTTTTTTTGACATCGATAGAGATAATTTAAATGGTTATTCATTTATTTGTTTTATTCTGCGTGCAAGATCCTTTAATTAGTTTTTTTAAATTTAGTGAGAATTTATTTGACTTGAAACAGGTGTTCAGTTTACTAATACCATTATTCATTCTTGTATTTTTGATTATATCTATCGTGATGTAAATATTCACTGGTATCATCTGCATATAATATAAATGACAATTGTGAGCAGCATTTTGGAACATCATTTAATATCAATGATAAATCCCAAGGTTCCTAAAATAGAGCCTTGGGCATACCAGTGTCAATAACATGTTTTGTTGAAGATTTGTGGCTATTGAAGTCAACAAACTGTGTTCTGTTTGTGAGGTAATTTTTAACCAATCCCAGACAATACCCTGAAGCCATAGTGATGCATTTTGTTAAGAGGATATCATGATTTAATGGTCTCACAGCCTTGGAAGGTCCAAAATACACAGCAGTTATGTGATTATTATTCTAAGCGTGAGATAATTTGTGCACAAGCTTAGTTTGAGATACCCTACTTGTTGAGTGTTTAGGACCGTAACCAAATTGGTTTTCAAGAGTATGTTGTGCTTGTTTATCAAATGAGAATGCATCTGTTAAAAACACATGCTCTAAATTTTTGAAATCTCAGGAAGGAAAGAAATTGGCCTGTCAGTTGTGAAATTAATTTTACTATCTTTTTTATGAGGGGAAGTAACTCTGGCTTTTTTATTGATCAGCTACTAATGCCTGTTTGTCATTGACATGTTGATAGATGGTTAGAAGGATTTTCTTATTCGCATCAAGTTTTTATTATTAATGGCTGGAATACCATCATGGCCTGGATTTTTTTAGCATTAAATTATTGATAACTTTATTACTTCATCCCTGTGGGCGGAGTACGACATTGTACTATCATTTGGATTAGTGAGATAGTTGAAAAAGTTATATTAGTATTTGGTATTTTGGTTTAACCGATTTGGGCCCTTATGTATGAAGAATGTCATTAAAATATTCTGGAATTTGTTTAGATCATTGATAATTGATCATTTAAGCTAAACTCGTTATTACAAGATTTCTATGTTTTTTTATTAATTATATTATTAGTATTCCCATGTGTTTTTAATATTTTTCGTTTCCTTTATCCATTGATTTACAAAATTTGGGCTTTTAGCACCCTTTAAGAAGCTTATTAACTTTATATTTCATTGTCTTATATGAGTTCTATTTTGTAAGGTTCTATTCTTATATTTGTTAAAAAAAAACAAAACCTTTTTTTATTTATAATTTTAATTAAATCTTATGGTTATCCATTGCGATCTTTGTTTAGATTTAATTTTTTATTTTCTACTAAGTGGTGTGGTTTTTTGTCATTAAGAATTAAACATTTCACTATAAAGTTTTATAAGCATTGTTACATCATCATATATTAAGCAGATTATTCCAATTAATTTCAGACATGGCATTTTTAGCGCATTATAATATTTTTGAGAAAATCTCTTAGTTAGTTTAACGTTTTGTTTTTATTATAGTCCTACTTGAGTTGTCAGTTAAGTGAAGTTTGAAGAATGGTCAGATATGTCTAATATTAAGATACACTATTAATTGTGAATTATTGGTAAATATATTGTCAATTAATGGAGCACTTTTATCAGTACTACGTGTCGGTCTAAGTATAAGTGGTAGAACGAATATGAGTAGATCATGTCAATGAAATTACTAATAGGCCTCTCATTATCTTTTAGGATATCAATATTGAATCACCCATTAAATAAAATTATTTTATTCTCACGCGCAATTTTATTATACTGATCAAATGTTTATAAATCATTAATACTATGGGGAATGATGTCTATAAAATAACGTCCACAAATTACGTTTTTAGTCCATTAGATTTGTTTAATTTTTCAATAAGCATCATTCCATAGAAAACATTTTGTGATGCATAAATCAGTTCTTATTTTTTATAGTTCATGTTTCTTTAAGACATAAAGACCTTACACCACCGATGGTGAGAATCATTCTTTTACAGTTTCAAAGTTGTAATCTTTTAAGTTAAAATAATCGAATTGATTGTCTGGTTGAAACCAGTTTCAGCACACCAATAAGCGCAAAGTCCCCCCCCCCCACAATTATTACAATTAAAAATGGTCCTTTTAATTTATCAAAATTTTTGACAGCGACGTCTCTTTAGATTTAACATTGAAAATTAGTGTTGCTTAGATTATGATGTTTGCTTAAATTATCATGAGTATAATATTTACATTCTCATTATATCATTTAAAACTAATTATCTTTTATCGTGGTTTAGTCTATGAAGGATGAACTACAATTTGACAAACATCACCATATTTTACTGATCTTATGATGAGGTCTATGTTTTTAGCTTTATCCTCATTTTGTACATCAGCATTTCAGAGCTATTATTATACAATTGTTTATCATCGTGAGTGTTTACCAGAATTTAATCTATTACATGGCTGCACATGTGGATGACAATTTGAGCTTAAACATGATGTAATTATTTGAAGTTCTATTTGTAATAATGGTTGGATCTGATGCCTGATGAAAATATCTTGATGTGATATCATGATATGATGTGGCAACATTGTGAGCTTGACACAATCTATTTTACTCGCTTGTTGAACATAGACCTGTGAGGGAAACCACATTGCTGTGATAGCACTTCTTAGATTATGAACAAGAATTTTCAGTCCGTTGTTGTTAAGATGCACATTATCCCATGGTAAGTCCTCTATGTATAAAGTTGTGATCCAAGAAACTTGGAGGATTTCAACAAATGTGACTCGTGGACTTAGTTGCAATTTTCCTACGGGCAAAAAGATTGCATTCAGTTGGGCTGAAACATGGTTAGCTTTGTCGTGCCAAAACCTGGGAAGCACTCCTGATATTATATATGTGCATTTGAAAATGTGCCGCAAGTGGTTCAATGAGGGCACGAGCTTGTTTTCCTCACAGGTTTCAAGATTATCCTTGGCTGTACTGTGGTCCAAGCTTGTAGGCTACACATTTGGCAGAGGTGTTTGCCTTTGTAATCTGTACTAGACGCTGTACGTCAGGATTCTGGCACCACTTTTGGCCAGACGTCAGTTGTTTTGCCCCTGTAGAATCTGCCCTGAATCCAATTCTTTTTGCAGATAGAATGCTGAAATAACAATATCTTCTGATTTTGCTTGTGCTTCCTGATGGTTTCTGATGGGGCAGTAGTATTAGGTCATGGTAACACTGGTTTGTTTGCTGGCATTCTTCTCTGGGAGTGCACTCTTGTTGCTATTTTTGGTTTGCTATCAACAGGTAAGCTGTGGAGAAGGGAAGTTTGAGATGAACTGTTGTAGAAGGGGAGTTGGGCTCATCATCAACATCAAGGGCACTAAAATAATTGGTCACTTTATCTGTGGCACAGGGTGGATTGGGGTGCTTGGTTTAACAGTCTGTGATGACTTGAAAAAGTTGGACTGGATCAATTATAGTCCCCCCCCCCCCCCTCTGAGACTGTCATTCTCAGCTTGGAGAATTGAATTCCTATTACACAGTTCACTGTAGGCTTGAGCAACGTTGAGGCATGGTGTTTTGACGTAGAGATTGAAATTTTCAACAGTCATCATCCTTAGCTCTTTTTACTGAGATCAACTTGGCCTGTTTAAGTCTGTTTAATTCTTGCAGTGTGTGTTCATGTTTTATGTAGTTATTCACCAATTTTAATTCCAATTGGTGATCTCTGAGATTCTGTTTTTGAAGTTTCCAGTTGTTAATGTTGATACTCAGGCCGGGGTCAACGAGAAAATGCCGTATAACTCGATTGTGACCGGATTGTAATAAGGTCACGACGACTGCGGTCACCTATACATTTAATTGTAAAGGTTCGCTTAATTTCGGTCATTACCAAAATGGTCCGTATGGTGTCAATCATTTCAAGTTGCGACGGCAACGGTTGAGGTTCATCGGGTCAATATATCAATGATAGTTTGTTTGGCGGCAACGCTCCGCTTTTAACATGTTCAATTTCGAGATCAAGCGTGAAAAGGTACTACTTATCAATTCTTTTTCCTTTTTTTTTCTCCATCATGATTATATAATTCCATCTCTGATTCCATTTAGAAAATCGGTTCTTCAACTAAACAACGTATGCCAACATCTGAGAAGGTTTACTTCCGGGTTTGGCACACACCGGCGGTATCAGCCTTAGTCCTCATATTTAAAACTCGATGATCAAAATTAAAATTAGTTCAAATTAAAATACATATTTAAAATAGACAAATTTAAACTCTAAACAGGTAATGTGATTAGATAAATCACTTTTTAACTAATTATTGATGATATTTGGTTATTATCTAGTATTAATCAGTCCTGGGGCGAAACATGTGGGAACACAGTATGGTGACCCATGCAAGTGTCAACATCAGTGGAATAACCATGAGAAGCATGGACAATACTGGTACAATAAATAAAAAAAATGCTTTCTTTAATCCCCCGTCATGGTTGAGGGATTGTTTATCGTATACAACGACGACATTGGGGTCACACGTGCTTTTTTGCGCGAATTTATTACAATCGTATCACAATAAATGCGACCCAACAGGAAAATTTTCGCTCTTGACCGATTACAACACCATGACAACGCCGACGAAAATTTGCGGTCACACTAACAACATACTTTTAATTACGTCTACCAATAAATTGGCCATGTCGTAATTCAAAATATTGTAGTACTACTACACATAATATTGGCATGTCGTAATTCTTGTGACCCCGGCCTAAGTTTGAGTTCCAAAAGTGGAGAAATTAACCTTTGAAGATTGTCATTTCATAAGGGTCAGAGGCATGATGAGTGCTGTATACTAAACTTGTGTGCTCATCCAAGGAGAACTTGATAACCTCCTGTCCATTCATAGTGTGGGATAGCTGAGGGGAAAAACTGCCCATTTATAATCTGTCGATGTTTAACCTCTAGCCTAATTAGGCCACCATTCAAACGACATCATTGCCGACTGCCTCTCTCAGGTCATACGCTTACCTCGTTGTACTAGTATGTACTACATTCAAGATTTTGTCTACTTAAAAATAATGTTAAATGTTTTTTGCATGGTAGAAGTTGCCACACATTTTCGAAGGAGTTGGTTTCAATAAATTAAAGTCCCAGAATAAAATCACAAATAAGAAAACAAATTGTTACTTTTTATACAATTTTTTTTGTTTCCATTTTTCAAATTTCTCCAAGTATTTCCTAAATCCCTGAATGTACTCACAACAAACTAAGAAAATGATTGTACTTTGTTAAATAATTTTTTGTTTTGTTGCCAATTTCTCCAAGAGCTGAGAGAGGTGACGGTGCCAGATAATTGTTATGCAAATTGTCTCTATTGTCACCGTTCAGGAAATTGAGATGTCTGGCACGTTCAATGTAGGGGACTGTGGTTGTACTGGAGTTGAAATTTGCACATGGGCGCCATTTGTGGACTCCCATTAAATGTACATGTATTCATATCATCCAACCAAGTAGAAGCCTCAATTCCTTGTATATGGGGCCCCCAAACTTTGATTGTAGTTGGATATAGGGTGACTGTAGCTGGAAGTCCAGAACTAGTTGAATTACATCTATATATCAGTCCATTATTGATATATTTCAGGTGGGTCGTAGCTCCTTTGCATTATTTGCATATAATTGTTGAACTGACTTTCATCCTTTGCTTTCAGAGTGTAAGACTTCTTATTCTTTTTTACATGAAAGAATGAGTGTCCATAACATCAGCAGTAGCATATCCATAGAAAGTCGGGTCATCAGAGTCTTCAAACACAGAGTGTCCACATACTTGGTGTGTTGAAGCCATGGTGTACACACTGTACACCAGGCCGGATTCTTACTCACGTGGTAGCCTATACGGCAGCTACACCATGTCTACCGCGGCAGTTACTACTGCACAGTACACACAGGGCTAATTGCGAGGCGGTAGCAGCAAGATAGGGCTACAAAGTACACAGTTTTAGGTATACAGGTAATGTGGCTACTCTGCTTTGCCTACCCCAATGGCTACCTGTAGTTGCCATAGGTGGACGAGATGGGAGTGGATGTGAGTAGACAGTACCGGAGTAGTCACGGAGCTACCACGTAGCTACCCCGTGATTACCACAACGCCATTTTGAGGGTGGATAAAAATTTCATGAAATGAGGGCGCTATACACTTGGGATCCGTTTAGCATCTTTTGAACGTTTTTTGGGAAAATCATTACGAAATTCAAATCGGGCATCATCAAAAACCCCTATATTCTTGCACATGTAATAAAAAAATGCTAATATATGCCAAAAATATCAAAAAACAAAATTGGCCATGAGAAATACCGCGCGCGCTGAGAGCGGTGTAACCACGCAGATACTCACGACGGGTGCAGAAAGCCGCTGGTGTACACTAGCCGTCCTATGCGGCAAAAATACACAATCCTGGCCGGTGAGTGTTCGTCTAGTGGGTAGGTAATCCATGTTACTCGGTGGTGCTGTTGTGGTAACTAGAATGAAGAAATGGCCGTGTAGTGTAGTAATGTGCATGTACAATCCAACACTTGCACACAGTCTTTTTTGTAGACGCACTATGCAGGAAACAGTTTCGCAATTATATCTATGAAGATAGAAGTTTGGGGGGTGGAAAATATATCACTGGAATCCTTGCAGAAAGTTTAACAGGTTGTTATAGAATCCATGGTTGACTGCATGCAATAAGCATATGAATTATTTGAAAATCAGAGAGATTTTTAGAGTGTGGTCTTCACACCCCCCCCCCCCAATGGCGGCCATCTTGATAAAAGAAATTACAGCACAATGGCCTATGGGACCATGGGACACAAGCAAATGCTCATAACACAAAACCACAAGATCATAATCAACTCATTCAACCTCACATCAACTCAACAATTTGTGAATACGCTTTTCTCAAGGATATCTAGTGAAAAGTAATAAAACTGAAAGTGCGGGAATCACGAAAGCAACCATTAAAGCAACATTACCAAAGTTTATTTTAGGTTGGTGTAGTTTATACTACAGTATGAAAAACAGTTAAACATAAATGCTGTGGCATCAAGTAGATAGGAAATAGGTTGGTAGGTCCTACCGGGAAAAACTAACTTAAAAACATAGTATGGTTTTGGCTCCAAAAATGAGGAAAAACAACATTTTATTTTCTTTTATAATAACACACACAAAAAATTTTGAAAGGCCATATTTTTCTCATTGTCCTCCTGAAATTTCAGCTTTCAAATCCATAATTTCTTTTCCAAGATAGACAAAAAATGACCGTTTCAATGGTTAATCATCAATAGTATTAGCAACATTGGTGATTGGGCATTGCACTATCCAATGTATGCAAGTGCCAGCCAGGCTCTCATATCAAGTAGAGAACATGATAGACAAAATCGAAACAAAACAAAGGAGAAACATTTGCTTGAGACTAAAAACTTGACGTTGAAGTTGGCGCATGATTTTTATAAGTGTTAAGGGCCAGCTACTACATTTACACCATGTGATACAACCAACATCAGTCAAGTAAGGTTGGGTTTTCATAGATCACCCATTCAGTTTGTAGCATTGCATTAATTTGCTGCACAGTGAATTGGTGGCAAAATACACAAAATATGGTAGCAAAAATACTTACTTCGTTAAGTTACTCCTCCGATGTTCCCTTTGCTCACTCCTATTTCCTTCTTCCACATTATGGAAACAATTTTCACACCCACTTTGCAGTACGGAACAAATAGCGTATGGTTATAGCGATCAATACCATAGAAAGGAGTGAAAGTGGGATAAATATTTTCATCAAGGTTTTTCCCGATGGATTCATTTTACTATCACCAGATTTCCCGGATGAAAAAACAGAAACCAAAATAAAACTATTACTGTACTCAGCTACTGAAATTATGCTGCGCCAAATCATGAAGCCTCCTACGAAGTCTGAGTGCCCTCTGGGTTTTGAGAGAAGATTCTTATGTTAACTTCCATGGATCACTATAAGCAACTTGGTCACAGTGGTCTTTTGTGATTTTTTTTTTTTTTGGCCAATCAACAACATGAGAATGGTGGTGGGGCTGAAGGGGGCTAGATTGAATTATTTGGTAAGCTGCAAATTCATTGGTTATTGAAATGAATAAGATGTAACTAGCCATCAGAAATGCTGTATTAAGGGCAGGTAGGCTGAGGGATTAAAGATCACCTGAATTTAGTTAATCTTGAGATGACAAAAACTAAAACATTTGTACAGAATGACAAAACTTTAAGCAATATAGCACTTTTTGGAAGAGTGCCCCAATTTCTAAAATTTTAGCTTTTTGCACAGTTGATTGGTAAACTGGCTAGTAAAACTATACCCGGGAATGGTAAGTCGAAAATGTCTATGCGTAACAAACGAAGGAATTGGTAATTAGATTATTACGGAGATCTCTGATAATAATTCAACGGATGCTAGAAAACGGCCTTCCAATATGAAAATAGCCGGGAAATAGCACCATGTACGGGCTACGATCATCAATTAGTATGTTTTAGTGGTTCAGGCAAGTCAAGTTAGAGGTTATGTTCTCGAGATGGCACTATTTTGCCATCATGGACGGACTAAACGTAGCATTTTCCAGATCTGAGTTAAAGTACCAATCGGGATCCCCATTCTAACTACAAAATCGCTTATTTTATGATAAATACGCAATTGTTAGCATTCTCGTTCGCAAGTATAGTTATATAGTTTCCTAGACAATTACACCAACGTAACTGTGCACTGCAAATTATCAAATTTTGAAAATGGGGCGCTCTTCAAAAGTGCCATTATTGCTTGAAATTCATTTTTTATCAGGAAAGATATTATTCTGTGTTGCACAGAATAATCACAATAAAGTGCCATCTATGCATGTGAAGATAATCGCAAAACTACGGCATTTCGCCGAATGCATTTGTCAACTGCCTAAGTAGGTTTTGCGTATACGGGGGCCACCATAGATATGTCAAAAATGTTATCTAATGGGTGACCTTACATTAATTTACAGGTGTGGCCCATTAGTACAAGATGGTTTCATCAAAAATTTCAGCTGAAATCGGGACAATTTGAAAAAAATAAGGGGGGGGGGGGGGGGTAACCCCCTCTGGATGACCGTTGCCATTGGTTTGAATGTGCAAATGGTCCCTGAAAATTGTTGGCTGTTGGGCTGAGATATGCCCTTTCATCCTAGCAGGTATGGACTTAATCAGTCAATGCATCAAAGAGTAATGGAAATTCAGTTTTTGGGAAAATTGCAATTGAAATAATTTTGATGAATATGCAAGAGGTCAAATGGTAGATTTCAACATGTCTATCATTTAATTAAGTATTAAAGTTAGATTAGGTCAATGCCCACAAGAGTACCAGTGTAATAAATGCCAAGTTAAAGGGCCATGGTCAGCCTCCAACAGCTCGTCCCCAGAACCCGATTTTACTGGAAGTGGTAAAAATTGTATGAAAAGTTACTATTTTTCCTCATTGACCCTGTGGCATGTGAAATCTTAGGGCTCTTCTTCTTTGAAGTTATGAGTGGAAATTACTGAAAATTACTCCATTTTTGGTCGACCAATATTATTTCACACATACTATAGGGGGCCCTAAACATGTTTCTAGCTCTATTATTACACAGACGCAACATTGTTGCAAAACTTACAGATGGGGTTTTGGGGTGACGGCAATTCTATCAAGATGAACTTTTTCGTACTTAAATCAGGCAATCATTGAACATTTTTTTACTACAAACAGATGCTCACACAGAACACAACTGCTAAATTCCTAATGTTATGTGTAACAGACTATATGCCACCTCCCAGAGGACTCACATTACCAAAACAAGTCATAATTTATATAAATACCTGGAAAACAATTACAATAATTGATGAATGCTGTGGCCTAGTAAACTGAACAGGTAAAACAAATACCATTGAATGCTTGATTTCATCTTGGTTCAACAAATGGGAAATTACTCACAAAATACATCAATTCATGGAGAGATTGTGCATTTGTACAAGTAGGAATTTTCACACACCCATGTATGCACATACAGTTATCAGCATACAAGAGGATGATTACAACAGCAGATTTTGATGGTTATTCGCCATAAAGTCATCCAGGGGTCGCATTTTTCTGCATTCTGCGTCCGATTTTGGAAATAAGCTAATTATGTATGCCATGAATTTCACAATCAGAGAATGTCTGCCTTCTCAATTTGAATCGCGATGGTGTACGGCTAATTTGCATCATTTGAGCATATTGAAATTTGACGCTTTGTGTGACCCTTACCCTAAATCATCAGGGGTTCTCAATAGGCTTCCAAATCTGGCCCGCCAACCATTGCTTTGTTCGTACCATTATGTATTGGGTTCCAGTGCACAATGACACTGAATTTACACTGCGACAGCAACCTTTGGTTCCAGTATAATAACAGGTCACAGTTGTTAAAAAAAAAAAATTTTTCTGTGTTCGTCACCAGATTGGTGACTACAGTTGTAGGTAGCTTCACCATACCCTCCTAGAATTGTTGGCTCTGGCCAACTACTGTTTGTTGTGTTAATGGGACATACAATTGAGTGTCTGAAAGAAGAAGTGTGTGATTGATTCAAAAGGTTTGTTTAGTACATTGATCACCATGTTGATATTACCACCTTTGAGTATAACCCCACATGCATCCTTAAGTTTTGGGGAAATTCCCATATAGTACTTTGCTTACTCCCTCTGTAAATTGTAGAGGCTCAAAATGTGCCTTGTGTTGCAAAAAAATGTTCTTCAGTATGCAATGTTTTTTTCTACAGAATAAAATATTTTTTTCCATAAGGAAACTATTTTTTCCAAGGTAATTTCTTCTCCATAGGGTAATATGCTTTTTTTATCCATCTTGGCAATATGTTTTATATAGCAAAGTGTGTTTTTATGATGTCTAACATTATTTTTACATTATTGAAGTACTTAAAGGCACTATCAT
>JAMKCH010019621.1:0-27391 GCA_023653785.1 Ophioderma brevispina
TCATCATACCAGAATTACCTTTTCCCAATTCGGAATAAATCTTCCCAAGTCAATGACATGTATATAAAAGAAAATGAACAAACAACTTTCATCTTCATTTGAAGACCTCGGGTGCAATCAGTGAACTTTCAGATTCCATTCCAATTAGCACTACAGTAATGAGTCACACATTCTTCGATATGACAATTTACACAGGTCCGGGCGGGAGGGGGTCCGTTTGGTCCACTGTGTAGGAAATACAACTTTACTTTTGTTACAGAAAGGCGATGCTGCATTTGTTTATTATAGTATATTCTTTACCAAATCTGTATTGTCCAATCATACCTCTATGCAATATACTATACCAATTGATAATGAGACAACGTGCCATTGTGTGTATATACCTTTTACTATTTTTTTGTTTAATAACAGGTTACTTTATATATTGTTTGCAAGATTGAATTGACAATTATTATTACCACACCCAACCAAAGCCATATTAATTTAGCTGCATGTTTGTCTCCGAGCCTCTGCATGTATTAATAAAATCATGCATGTTTGCTGTACTGAACCATTTTATGGAAGTTTTCTCATAAAATGGGCCAATAAACATTATTAGAAAAACTTACAAACAATATTGCGAATGTCACTTTGCTTCTTTTCTGATTGATTCTCATTCGATTAAATACAGCTCGTCAACATCAAAATGTATCAAACAGTTGTGATTGCTTACAAGTTTTCCCCATTAAACCTTAATAACGAGGACATAAATAATAGTTGCATTAACTTATGATTTTCGATTTTCTGAAGGGTTTTGAGACATATAATAATAAATCTTATAGCCTATCAATTCAATTCAATACACTACACGCTTGATATAAAGTGGTTATTTTGAATCTACCCTAGGTAAACAGTGTATAGTTAAGCTCATGGATATATATTTTATGTTTCCCCATCAAATTGTGCATTTGTGTGTTTCAGCCAAGCTTTCATTATTTAAAAATCTTTTTGAGGCTCTGAAATATAGGAAGTAGAGAAAATAACTTCATGTGCACAAATTTCAACAAATGATCTCTTATTTTTGGGTGGGGGGGGCACTAGTCTGTTGGTCCCAGGGGACAGATAAGGTTATAGGCTGATTTTTAATTTCAATTCACTTTGTGCATATTGTCGCCGGTATGGTTTTCTTTGGGGGGGGTAACCTGATGATACTAAATTAAAGCAATCTAGTGTGCAGATACCGATTATTAAGTGCAAATTGTCTGTTATTCGAGATAAAGCTTCAATAATGGTATAAT
Organism: Ophioderma brevispina; assembly: GCA_023653785.1. Classification (NCBI taxonomy): domain Eukaryota; kingdom Metazoa; phylum Echinodermata; class Ophiuroidea; order Amphilepidida; family Ophiodermatidae; genus Ophioderma; species Ophioderma brevispina. Next base: position 1,278 of record JAMKCH010019621.1, read on the forward strand.
TCATTTTAAAAATCATTAAAAAACTAAAAAATCTTAAAAAAAAAAAAATAATAAATTGTATTTTTTATGATTATCATGATGTCTTGACCATGTGTGCAGGAGGTGAAAAGATTTTGCTAGTAATTGACTTGTAATTCCGTATGACAAATTCTAGTGGCTTTTTATCACTCAATCGTCTAATTCCATCTAACCAATGCACAAAATGTTCACTTCTGATTCTGTCTATTGTATTCTTCACTTGATATGGGAGCCTGGACGTGCTGTGATCTCCACTGAACCAAACTTGTAGTTTAGATGTATAAGCAATTAACACATTTCTTACTTGTTAGTGTTTATAGTTAAGCAATTAAAACAGCACTTTTTTTGTCTCTCGATATTGGGAATGAATTTTCTTTGGAGGCTACAATTTCAGGACAACATGAGAAAAGCCTTTCAATTGACATCAAAATTTACATTTCTTCCAGGTAAATTCAGGAGGTTCCAAAGACGATTGGAACATTTCATCCATTTCATTTCAGCCAAACATTTCATCATGAAAGGACTATTTTTCTCCATCTCAATATGTCCCACCAAACACAAGCAATCTACAAAGCAATATTCCTAGCCATTCCACCCACAAACAAAAGGTTTCACTGCCAGCATGCACTACTTAAACTGAAGTGTTCAGATAATGAAACTTCAAGGGTTTGAAACTCCAATGGTGAAAGTTCAATCAAATTATTTTACTTCACGTTGTGTCCACACAATGGCCAAAACACTGAAATCACCCCTTGACCATCACTTCTCATTATTGGAGTGTAGTCTGAAAGTCAACATATTAGAAGCCAGGAGCTTTCATACATGATATTCAAACACAGGAATTTGTCAACAAAGAAGATCTTGCAAGGTCAACCCCACTCACTATTTCCCTAAGCTTTTCACTTCGTACAACACTCAAAACAATTTGCTGTGTTATCAGGAGTTTTATTTCAAACCACAAAGTTTTTTAGGGGATAAAACCATGTAAGACCCTCAAAACACTCTGGAGTTTAAAACTCTGAATGCATCAGCACGGTAAAAAAACCCAAATGACACTCCAGAGTTTTGAAACCCCAGAGTTTGGAAACCTCAGAGTTTCAGCCTCTGTGTGAACACAACTTGAAACGAGCGAAACAAGCACAACAGAAGCGCTTGTAACCATTCTATTTACACAAATATTTCATTTGTCTGGCAGACAGAATTTCTTATTTATTTTCAATTAATAGTAAATTTCTTATTGAAGGATGTTGTATTGGTTACACAATATATGATGATATAAATCAGCACACAGCGCATCAATTTTTCAATCAATTTCAATGCCAAACAAATTTAACCTTTCAGAAAAGGCGGTAGTCCTACCATTAGGTAAGTCTTTCATTAAAGGGCCATGGTCCAATTGCTAATAGTCTCATCTGCAGAATCCCATATTTTACTGAAGTGGTCAACATTTTGGTACCTGCAGAAATCTACTATTTTTCTCATTTACCCTGTGAAATCTTAGGGCTAAAGGATGTTTGGTTTGGATGTTATGAGCAAAAATTGGTCACCCAATATTAATTTTACACAGTACTCTATGGGGATTACAAAATCAAGTTTTTAGCTCTCACATCAAAACAAGTCGAAATATCAGTGTGAATCTTACAGATTTCATTTGAATCCGATGTATCATTTTAATGTTTGTAGTAATTGTGTGTATTACAATAGCCTATTGAGTACTGTACAAACTATTTTCTGAGGGATATCATAAACAAACCATATTTTAGCTTGTAGCAATGAAATGGGAAAGAAGTTAGTCAAAATATTTTGCAGGTGAGATGAGAAAAATACAAGCTTTCCAATGGTATCAAATCTCAGGTTTGATGGTGTGAAAGGTGTGGTTAAAGCTGAGGATCAGGTGGTGCCCCTTTAATTAATGTGATTGACCACATTTAAAAAGCATTTTTTTTGTTCATAACATCAAATTAAAAACATTTCACTGGGGTATTGATTAAAAATATGAACTTTCTTTTGATACCCAAAACTCAGTTTTTATGGGTTAAAGCAGTGAAATAAGGTTGTCAATCGGGCCACCAACCTTTAAATTAGGACTTCCAAAAGTACAATTAAAGTTAGTGGCAGATTTAAAGTCTGACTCAGAGATTTTGAAATATTATTTTTTGTGTAATAATGAAAAATAGTCAATTAGAACTAAAGATTGTAACCTAAAATACACAATTCCGAAATTTGAGCTGAATCTGATTTTTCGTTTTTATGCAGTAAACATTTATGTGTAGTATTACGTCCCATACGATACTGTGTATAACAAAAATTCCGGATCCGGAATTTTATAACAAAGTTGTGATTTTCTATATGAAGGAATTCGATTTAAGCTTAAAAAAAAAAAAAAAAAAAAACAAACCATATTTTAGCTTGTAGCAATGAAATGGGAAAGAAGTTAGTCAAAATATTTTGCAGGTGAGATGAGAAAAATACAAGCTTTCCAATGGTATCAAATCTCAAGTTTGATGGTGTGAAAGGTGTGGTTAAAGCTGAGGATCGGGTGGTGCCCCTTTAATTAATGTGATTGACCACATTTAAAAAGCATTTTTTTTTTGTTCATAACATCAAATTAAAAACATTTCACTGGGGTATTGATTAAAAATATGAACTTTCTTTTGATACCCAAAACTGAGTTTTTATGGGTTAAAGCAGGGAAATAAGGTTGTCAATCGGGCCACCAACCTTTAAATTAGGACTTCCAAAAGTACAATTAAAGTTAGTGGCAGATTTAAAGTCTGACTCAGAGATTTTGAAATATTATTTTTTGTGTAATAATGAAAAATAGTCAATTAGAACTAAAGATTGTAACCTAAAATACACAATTCCGAAATTTGAGCTGAATCTGATTTTTCGTTTTTATGCAGTAAACATTTATGTGTAGTATTACGTCCCATACGATACTGTGTATAACAAAAATTCCGGATCCGGAATTTTATAACAAAGTTGTGATTTTCTATATGAAGGAATTCGATTTAAGCTTAAAAAAAAAAAAAAAAAAAAACAAACCATATTTTAGCTTGTAGCAATGAAATGGGAAAGAAGTTAGTCAAAATATTTTGCAGGTGAGATGAGAAAAATACAAGCTTTCCAATGGTATCAAATCTCAAGTTTGATGGTGTGAAAGGTGTGGTTAAAGCTGAGGATCGGGTGGTGCCCCTTTAATTAATGTGATTGACCACATTTAAAAAGCATTTTTTTTTTGTTCATACTGCAAATTAAAACATTCACTGGCGTCGTGATTAAAACTATGAACTTTCTATTTGATACCCAAAACTCAGTTTTTTCATTGTTGAAAGCCAGGGAAATAGGTGTCATCGGGGCCACCAACCTTTAAATTAGGACTTCCAAAAGTATCCATTAACGTTCGTGGGCAGATTTAAATTCTGACTAGAGATTTTAAATATTATTTTTTGTGTAATAATGAAAAATAGTCAATTAGAACTAAATATTGTAACCTAAAACACCATTCCGAATTTGAGCTGAATCTGATTTTTCGTTTTTATTGTCATGTAAACAATTACGTCCCATAGGATAGTGGGTATAACAAAAATTCCGGATCCGGCAAGTTTTATAAAAACAAAGTTGTGATTTTCTATATGAAGGAATGATTTAATCTTAGCAATTTCACGACAGTGATTAGTATATGGACAAGGCATTATGTACATGAAAAAAACAACAATATTTTTTGGAAATTGAGGGCGCCCTCCTCAGGAAATCTCTGAGTTGGCCTTTAAGGGAAAGGGCCCTGTCAGCAGCTTAAAGGTGCAACAAGAGATTTCAACTCATCCATATTTTCTGTGATATTTAGTGATTTAATATAGATTAGACACACAATAGATTCCCTACCTTTTATTTGGCTACAGAAATAACTTAAAATGAAACAAAAGTTGATTTGTATATACTTATATTTCAATAGAAAACATAGGGTGAATTTCGTATTTGCTCCTATACAAAATTAGAAATTCACAATTTTTGTGCCAAAGAAACAGTTCTCAGCTTAATCCTTTCAGATGGGAATATTTTTGATAGAGAGCTTTACACCAGTACAAAAATCAGAATTTTCACATTTTAGGGACACCTGTTATTTGAAATCTCTCGTTGCACCTTTAAGGTGGGGCTCCTTTAGCATCAAGAAGCAATGCAATATTGAACTTATATTTTAGGGGGGCCCTGTCAGCAGCTGCTGACACTGCTGACTCTTAAATCCACCACTGCACAAAAGCTGTGCATCTGCTCCCATATTGAAAATCAAAATATGGTAATTCCACAGTTTGTTTCATGATTAGGTACATGCTCTTACAATGTGATTACTTTCAAATTATGAAATTGCTGTGATCAAGATATTCATAGTACTATATTATTCAATTACTTTCATATTATAATAGTGCTAACACCAATGTAATGTACACATTAATAGCTTACAGTTATTGATAATTGCATCATTAAATAAAGTACAAAAATCGATCCCGGTCTCACTTCAATTTGTTGCTTACCTCAATAAATCAACTCAAAAAAGAAGAAAATAACAACAAAACACCCATTAGATGTGTGCGTGTGAAAAATCCCTGCCCTTGGCACTCATATGACCCAACGCGAATATCACAGACAGACAGACTCCGGAGTTGAGCGATCATTTGCTTTAATTAAATAGCTTGGTGTTGTTACATCAATCTTGACTGACTGAATTCGTACAAAAAAAAGAAGCAAAGGCTGCTTTAAATAAATCACTGCTCACTGCAAATGAGGAGTGAGGATTTCTGCTTGTACCATTCAATCTCTGGTTTTCAAAATACATGAGTCCGGACATGTTTTGGATCACTGAACAAAACTACTCGAAGTGGATGTAAAGCCTTCACTCAATCTTTCCCAAGTTTCCACTCATGTTACTTCAAAACGTTCAGTCTATTTGCAGTCAGCAATGCTTGAATCTTATTTATTATACTTAAGTTAAACCCGACCATGAACAACCAGTACTAGAAGTATCACTTCAAACTGACCAGAATGGCTTGGGAAAGTTGGGGGTTACCATCCTACTCTTTTCAATACTGACTGTGATATGACTCTCTGCATGGAATTGACAGCTTAATGTACCCTCTGAAGGACAAGATATTCTCATGGTTAATTTGCCCAAGTCCAAACGAACCCCAAAGAGAGTAGAACTCCAGTTTTAATCAATAGTTCTTATACCCTCTATTCTTACCCAAAGTAAATTGATGGCCATGTTTTTATTTTATTGATTTTATTGATGACAATTTAGAAGAGGGGGCCCTCAGAGGTATACCAACAACGACTAACCACTCTATTCTCTGTTCGAGCTCAACTTCAAGGGTGATATCACTGCAAGTGTTAGCTTTCTTGCTCTAGAAATGTGCACAATAACTTTGGAATTGCAGCATTTATGCGAATAAAGGCGGCACAATAAAAAAGCTAGAGCAAATGCAGAGTTGCATCATGGCATCCCATTCAAACTTGAGAACAGAGTATACTATGAGTATCCCTCAAAACAGACCACGACAGTTTGGGGCAGTTGGGGGTTAACACCTTACTCTTTTCAAAACTGACTGTAATATACATGTACAGGTATGACTCTCTGTACATGGGACTGACAGCTTAACGTCCCTTCTGAAAGATTGGATAATCTCATGGTTTATTTGCCCAGGACCAAATGAATCACGCGGTGAGTGAAACTCTAGTTTTAATCAATAGTTCTTAAAATTAATTTAGTGCTTGAATAGATCCCAGCAAGTGGCCCTGCCAGGGTTTGAACTGGGGACCTTCAGCACCAAAGGCAAATATCGTAACCACATACAGAATTGACTCTCTGTACATGGGACTGAAAGTGTAATGCCCCTTCTGAAAGACAGGATATTTTCCTGGTTCATTTGCCCAAAACCAAATGAACCATGAAAAGACCAGGATTCCAAATCCAATAGATCTTATTTATTTTACTTGCAGTGTGCACCCAGGACTAGACTGGATGCATTAAAAAAAAAAAATGGTTGGGTGTTCACCTGTGAATGCTAACAGAAGTGAGTATTATATTCGGTTTCTTTAGTGATGTCATATCGTTGATGCACGCATAAAGATATTCCATCTTTGTGCACACAGCACACGCAGTTTACTTGTGCGACCACCAATTATGCTGACATCACTGCACTCGGTAGGAAAATGGAGTATTTTTTTTTAATCACAAATTTCCCTGAAATGGATCATTTTATGCTAATTTTAGAAGAAAAACAAAAGTGCATTTACTCTTTTTACACAGGGACAATGAATCACGAATGTAAGAGCATGCACAGATACTAACTGGGCTATTCCATATGAAATCCATACTCCCCCGTGTAAGACTTTACCTAAATATTCCACAGAGGTGGTGTGTATTTCTAATGAGTTATCCAATGGGCTATTCTATATGAAATCCTTACTCCACCTGGAGAAGACAACCTAAATCTTACACAGAGGTGGTGTGTATTTCAAATGAGTTATTCAATGGGCTGTTCTATATGAGATCCTTACTCCACCTGGAGAAGACTACCTAAACCTTACACAGAGGTGGTGTGTACTTCAAATGAGTTATCCAATGGGCTGTTCCACTTAGAACCCATACTCCCCCTATGCAGGACTTAATGAGTATCTTCTACAGAGGGGCCAATCAGTTGATTAAAAAAGACAGAAATATTTTTCAAAAAAAAGAAATTTATACTTTAAAATTTTTAAAAGTTAGAATTAATGTGGAATGATACAATTTAATTGGGTCTAAGGCAGATAGATTTTAATTCAACAATAGCAGACCACACAAAGCTAAATAAAAGTGTGCATTGAATATGAGAAAATGAAAACCACAGTTTGGAGACCATGCTTTCCATTTTCCAAATATTAATTCTTGTTGTTTTCCATTAAAAGCAGCATTAAAATTTGACCGATCCAGGAAAAAGGTTTCTGAATTTCTCTCATAAACCAGTCTAAGAAATGTTTCATTAAAAATGGAAAATAGTTCAAATATGGACAATTTGTTTTGTTTTCTGTAATAAAACGGAGGGAGAACTTTAGTCTCGACACTAGTTAAGAAAAGGTTTTGAAAGATTCGGTTCAATTCACAAATTGCGTCTTTCTGCTTTGAGCACTGACATTATTTCTTCTTGACATATTTCATGGTGGTGCAACATTTCTTCCGCTTTGTTATGACATTCCAAACTGAAATGACGTTTTGCAACCATGTTAAAATGACAAATCGATAACTAAATCATCTTTACTGTTTGAAATGGAAGGCATGGTTTTACAGTAGTTTTAAAGGTTACGAATACAAGAACGAGAAAGGAAAATGTGGGTACCTAGACTGAAGTGGATGAAAACGTTTGCAAAAACCTTTTGAATTTTGAGCGTCTACAAAAATAAGTGTTATATGATGGTAATGCCTGAGAAATGAAAATATTCCATTTAGTTGGGCACATTTCACGTGCAAAAGAGAGGAGATTATTGTTGCAATTTTAGGACATGCAGGGCCATTGATATCCTTTGAAAGATTTTTTTTTCATTGATTTTAATAACAGTTGTGAACAGTTGGACACTGATTTTCTTTAAAACTGCTTCAAGAAGAAGTAACAAAATACACATTTTTTTTTCAAAGTCTTTAAAAGTTTCTATGAACAGGGGTAAGGTTTAAAAACAGACAAATTGTTATCTTTATTAGGGCTAAAAATCATGTTTAAAGTATTGCGATTATTAAAAAATAAAATAAAAATAAAAATATTGTAAGTATTTATATACTGCTTTATATAATTGCCCGTCATGCAAAGTCTCAAGTACTATTTTTTAAAATCATTTTCCTGAATATAATTTAGAATCAAATATGCCTTAAATTAGATTGTGAGGGCCAAAAAACAACTGCAAAATAAATTGTGTATGAAAAGAACAAATGTGATCATCAAAGGTTGATTTTAAATACAAATTAAAATTTTATTGAGGAAAGTTTGTTGCTTGGTGCCATTTCTCTTAAAGGTGCTCGTTCCGATTATGTGTATTGTGTTCCTACTTGATATGAGAACCCGGCACTTGCACATATACCAATCAAGTACCGTGGGAAACAAAACTTGCGGTTTTGATGGTAAGACGCAATCAAGCGCAATAATGCATGTTGGAAATCCCTATTCAATACGGTGCCAATATGATGGTTAACCCATTTATTAAAAAACAGGGTTTTTTTTTGTTTATATCTGGGAAGGAAAGGATTTTTGGGGGTTCAAATTTAAGGACGACAATGAGAAAAATACGGGGGCTTTATCTGATATCAAAATGTATACTACTTCCAGGTAAATCAGGGGTCCCAAGCCTGATGATCGAAACACGCACCTTTAAGAATAATATTTTACACCTTAAAACACCTGGGTCAGGAGCAATTTTCAAATTGACTTGTGACAGGCTATACGGGTCAAAGGTCATTCCCCATGTGAACTTCAATGTAGATCTCAAACGGCAAGCATCTACCAAAACTCACCTTTAATCTGATGCACAGTTGTTCACTTGTAAAAAATGGTGTGTCTCGGTGGGGTAACCATAGTAAACATGTATTTGGCAACAGACGTGTCTTCAACCAATACAAATAAAAGGAAAGTGAAACATGACCAAATCACTTCTAAGACATGTACTACAATAGGTCTCAAAACTGGGACTTTGAAATTGCTTTGAAAGACCGTCTTACAAAACTGAAGTGTCTTGCATGAAAAACATGCACTGTGTGTTCGAATCCGGTTCTGTGCATAGAGATAGAATTTTAGAACAAGTCTTGTACAGAGGGGGGACAGCAACCTTTCGCTGGTATTCCTGAAGGGTTTTTTTTTTTAAAACAGGGGTAGTCCTACATGATGGACTTTTTAATTTTACAATATTAAAAGACTGTTAAAGTTTTTAAGTTTTTTTTTGTAACAGGTGCGAGAAACAACAACCCAAACTTCATCATGGATGGACCATTCAAGCCCCAAATCCAGTGGAATTATTTCTCAACCAATATTAGTACAGCACATTTCCATGTTTCGAGTTTGTGGGAAGGAAAAAACAGGTCCACTCATGTCGGGGGACCTCTAACCCTGGTTTATTATTTAAACCTGGGTATGAAGTTAGACCTTCCTTTAGAATTACTCTGCCTTTGTTTGTGTCTAACTAGAGGTGTCTCATATGATGTATCTATTTTACAAAGGGGCATTTCGTGATCCTCCAGCCTCGTCCCCCGACTTGCCTCAAAACAGTGGGGGAATTTTCAGGTATCTGAACCGTGAACATTAGCAATCCTGGTGTGCCAAATCTTACGTGAAAATGAGGACGTGTTCTGATAAAAATCGCAATTGTGTATTTTCTGTCCGTAAACGAGACAGGAATGATAGCCGACAGTGGCCTATGGGACCCGTGGGAGAATGGGAAATGAGCATTTTTTGCTAATAACACAAAACCGCAAAGAGGGGATCAGCTAAACTAAAAAGTGTTGTGAATAAGCTGTCTCAAGGAATCTAGTGTGTGAACATGAATTAAGATTAATTAGTAAACAGAAGGTGCTGGAATACAGCCGAACGGAAACGAAAATGCACCTTTAAGCTAACAATACACATTACAGTGTTTCAAATATGATCTCCCCACCCTCTCACCAACCCCCACTCTCCTTTCTCACCCCCAACCCCCCACCCACCATCCCCCTTCGACCCACTCCCCCCCATTACCTCCCGCTCCCAACCCTCAGCCCCTCCCACCGGCCCACCCAAACCTTCCGACCACCTTATCTCATGTCGTTAACTGTCTTCGATCTACCCTCCACCACACTCCCACCTAACCTTATCGACCAAAGCCCACATCAATCCAGCCCAACCTGCATCCACTCCCCCCCCCACCCAAGCCCCCCAACGCCCTCCCCATCCCCGCCTCCCCCACTTTTGTCCCCAAGCCTCCGCACCTAACTTCCATCCCCCTCAACACCCTACCTCGTACGTCTTCCACCCCCCCGCCCACACTCCTCGACAAACACACCCTTCTCACACTCACCCCCCTCCTCTCACCCTCTTTCACACTCCATTAGCACTACCCAATAACTTTCACCCACCTTTCAACTAAACGACCCACCTCCATCTCCTACGAAGGCCCAATCCCTCTTCCACCCCCCCTCCCCCCTCCCCCCCTGCCCAATCAACCAACCCCACCCCACCCTCCCCTCCATTCCACTAAATACCAAGGCGTGTCCTCCATCCTTCCCAACCCGCCCTTATCCCTTCCCAAAATCCTCCCCCCCCCCCCCACCACTCTTACCTCCCCCCCCTTCACGTATCCTCCATCCCATCCCATCACCCTTTACTAATCCGCACCCCAGACCCCACCCATTCAATTCCCTTGCACCCAAACTTTACGTCACCCCATCACCCACAACCATCCAAACCCAACCCCCATCGGAGAACCACTAACTTCCTATCTTCCTCCCATTCTCCTCACCCATTCCCTAAGCGTCCCTTCCCATTTCCTTCCACATCTCACCTCCCTCCTCCACCTCCACACACGACCCACGCGTGTGCCTACTGCTCTCCCATCACCTACTCCCATTTCTTATTATGGAGGCTATCTAGAACCCCCCCACCTCATTTTCATTGTCCCGTCTTTTGCCCGCTTGGCGCCTTTTTTTTAAAACTACCGACCAGGTTCAAATATTCCACTTATTGAGAAAGCTGCTTTGTTGCCTCTCAATTACAAAATAGATTGAACTAAATAATTTGGCAGAACCTCTTCAAATTCAAGCCTACAGATCTCGTCATGGCAACAGAGGACTGCACTTGCATCGTCCAAAAATGACATCCGCAGGGCCTTGGATGTCAAGAAACAAGCAGTGTTTCTTGTCCTTGGATCCTTCAGCAGCGTTTGATACGATTGATTTTGGACATCATCATGCTGCAACGTTTTCACGACAGATTTGGAATAAAAACAGGCTTAGCATGGGAGTGTTTGGATCAGATTTAGGAAAACAGAAATGTCACGTCTATTGATGGTGTTAATTCTGCAAGCGTCAAGCTTTACTTTATGGTGCTCCCAAGGGCTCAGTAATTGGCCCTCTCTCATTCCCAATGTATGTGCGCCCAATTGGTGAATTTTAATGAGAGCATGGTGTTCCTTTTTTCTATGTATGTGATGACCTACAGAATCTATGTTGCCCTCAATCACACCCTTCCTGGTGAGGCTGCTTGTACTCTGTTTTTAAAACTGTCAAAAACTTGCATAATGGAAGTTCGCAAATGGAGGTAGTCAAGAAGCTCAACTCAATCAAGATAAGACTGAGTTTCTTATCATGCATCCCACAAACCCATCACCTACTAAAGACACAAACCTTAGTCTTGGATCGGGACACTACCATCAGTCCTTCTTCTGTGAGAAATCTCTTGTGTGACTTTTGACAAATTTATGAATATGACTGATAATGTCACTAATGTGAGCAAATCTTTGAATTATCACATTCGAAGTTAAGCAGAATCACATCCCTCTAATAATGAGCTTCATTGGCTGAGGATTCCTCAGAGTATTCAATTCAAACTCTAACACCTTGTTTTCAAAAGATCTTCATGATGAGGCTCCGGGTTACATTGCAGAATTGCTTCAATTACTCTTCAAACTACAATCTACGATCATTTTGTCGTACTACATTTAAAGTTTCCTCGGACGAAGAAATTGGCCGGTGATCGTAATCAGTGTAATAGCACATAAACTAGGAACTTATTCCAAGGACTTGCAATCCATGGACACTTCTCTGTGACAGAAGCATCTTAAGGACTCATTTATTGTTAATATTATTGTGCTTCTTGTTAATGTTTGGTCTTTGTTGGACTTTGTATTGTAAAGCGCTTGTAACCCAGGGAAAAAGGATATAACAAAATGCTGTTATCTATATAAACTTTCTCTACAGCTTTTACAGGTTTGCATCAAATTAACTGTATATTTTACAGTGTTCGCAATTATGTTTACACAAACCTGTAAATTTTAGAGTAATGCACCGTAAAATTGATTGAAAGTTGTGGGATAGACCTGTGGCGTTCGATTTTTTTTATTCTTTACACATCACAATATTTTGTCAAACTGCAAATATGTTTTTAAGTGTTTGATTGAATTTGTTTTTAATTATACTGTAATTTGTACAGTAAGTAATAGACCAAAATTGCTACCATTAAAATACTGCCCAAACAATTGACATATTTTTACAGGTGAAAAAAAAAACTCTAGTTATAAACTGGAATGAATTTTTGCTCAAGATTTGGTATAGGAAAAGAGCTCGTGATATTGTAGCGGGGCCGCTATTGTGCCCTCAGGATGGCGTATCGCGGGCGTTAAGATGGGCCAGTGGAAGACCCATATCTATTATGTTATTGATCGGGTAGCTGGCGAAATGTTGGAAATTGGGATAATCAAGGGAGTAATTTAACGAGTAACAGGACTGCTGGACACAAAAGTGAACTTAGACTAAATTAATGAAATTAAGCAATTTAACACCACATTTGCAGGTCATTATCACACTACGTTCTAACATGAGGAAAAAAAAAAAAAAAAAAAAAAAAAAGCAAAAAAAAAACAAAAAAAAAAAAAAAAAAAAAAAAAAAAAAAACAAAAAAAAAAACAAAAAAAAAAAAAAAAAAAAAAAAAAAAAAAAAAAATAATAAACAAAAAAAAAAAATAAAAAAACAAAAAAAAAAAAAAAAAAAAAAAAAAAAAAAAAAAAAAAAAAAAAAAAAACAAAAAAAACAAAAAAAAAAAAAAAAAACAAAAAAAAAAAAAAAAAAAAAAAAAAAAAAAAAAAAAAAAAAAAAAGAAAAGTTTTTAAAAAAAAAAAAAAAAAAACACCTCTTCCTCCGCCCCCGCCTCTTTCCCGCCCCCTCCTCCAAAAAAAAAAAAAAAAAAAAAAAAAAAAAACAAAAAAAAAAAAAAAAAAAAAAAAAAAAAAAAAAAAAAACAAACTAACGAGGCACTAAGAAAAGAAACATATAAAGTAATAAAATTAAAAAAAAAACTGCAATACAAACACCACCTCTATTCGTACGGTTGTGGATGGTGAATAAAAGTTGTAGGTGTTGTACGTGCGGGAGTGAGCGGTGTGTGTGTGTGCGTTCATAATAAAAATTTTTGGGGTGCACCCTTAAAAGGTCCCAGGAAATGGAGGATAAACCTACCCCAAATCTTTATGGGCATTCCATTTCAATAAATAGGGTCCAGAAAAAAAGAATGCACTAACAGTGACATATTAGTGAAACTCTTGATTTTCAGTCAGTATCATGAATAGATTCACCACCAGTCACTGGAACTTTTCATACTCTATGAATGAAAAAATCAATAGTTTCACTAATGAGGTCATCACCCAACCAAAATTTTGAATGCTTTCTGGCCCCTCCTGTAGACTGGACACAAACCAAATTCCAATGCATTGCATTTCCCGGGACCTTTAATTCCGTTTCATATGTGCAAGTGCAACATTTTACCTGTTACCAGTTCAAGAATAAAGTCTACACAAGTCCATTCCATGAAGTATGCACAATTAAGTCCATGGTTGGGGTCAAATTGTCCTGTATACGTTCCAGAGGTTCCAGGTTAAAACACACAGCCACGAGGATTTACACGTCGCAAGGAGGGTCTGAGAAACCCTCACATTAAGTTGTAATGGTGGTATACGAGATTAAAAATAAAAACCTGTAATATTCCCAAACCCACGTTGTAGAGGCATTATAGTGTAATCCTGGACGATATCCATGGTATTACAGTTAACACTAAAGCTCAAGTGATCAAAACACCGCTTACGCTTTTATTACAAAATAATTAGGAAAAGGTAAAGTTTTTATTCATTTTTTATGGGGGACATACTATATTAAACCCTTAACCCAGTCTCTGTCAAAAAGATCTCAGGTTAGGGAGGTCCCACCCCAATGATATAGTGACCATCTGTTTTAAACCCTATACCCCCCCAGCCTTTCAAGTTTTTCCCGGCTTGCTAAAAACCCCTTTTTGGTGCCAAATATTTAATGTAAGTGTCAATTGACATTTTCCGCTCCTTTTCATCCAAAACAAAAATCCACCGGGGGTATAGGTAAAGATACAAGGGGTGATCCCAAAGTGATGGATGGGGGGTGGGGTGGGGGTGTGGGTGGCAACCACCCCCCACCCCCCCCGTCGGGGGAGAAGTACCAAACATGCCTAACACAACACATGCCAGGAACATCTCAGACACTTGAATGTGGTACAAATAGATAGCTATGGTCCTCCTCTTTCCATTGATCATCACAAATAAGTACCAAACATGCCTAGCATTACGTACGTCACAATGACGTCATAAAGTTCACATGTCGCAAAAACCCTTGACCAAACACAGTGAAAAATTCAATTTCCGCCAAAAAGGTTAGGAATATTAGTTTTTCATGCGGTTTTTGACTATACTGATGGGAAAATTACTAGTTTTATATGGTTCGATTTTCATGAAAAACGGTTTTGCATTTCCAGAAAGAAAGTCTGTGGATTTGGTTGAAGACGTTTTTCAACACTGCCTTTATTGGAACAAAACGGTAAAGGTTTTGATAGGAGCCGTCGTTGAGCTTTGCAGTTGGGCATATATAGTTTGCCAGGCTTTACGTTTTCTTTTCTATGAGATATTTGCCTTCACACATCGAAAAAATAGGAGAAAATTGATGTGCGAAAAACACAACATAAAATTATTTAAAAAAAATTAAAACTCTTAGCAGCTTGAATCTTCCGAAATCAAGTTTTCTGTTGTGATGCAAACCGTAAAAGCTTGTAGATAAAAGCTATAATAGCGCTTTGTATTATAGCCCTTTTCTAGGCCTATGGCGTTCGAATTTTTGTTAATTCTCTACACATTCACAATCGTTGTAATAACTTGCAAAATATGTTTTAAGTGTTTTGAGTGAAATTGGTTTTTAAAGTATACTTAATTTGCAGTAATTGACAAAATGCTAATACTGCAAAAAATTGACAATATTATACAGTTGAAAAAACTTTGTTATAAACTGGAATGTAAAGTCTGGCTCATATTTGGTATAGGAAAAGGAGCTGGATTTGTACCCGGGCGTATTTTTGCCCTCAGGATGGGGTATATAGCGGCGTGAGTAAGATGGGTCAGTTGAAAGGACCATATATGTTTAGTTGATAGTTGTTGTAGTAGTTCCACTCAATCTATGAAAAAACTAGGTACACCTGACAACATGCTACAGGTGGTTTTTCTTGCTGAACTAGCATAAAGATCTCCCAAACAACATATCAAAAAGGTATAGAAAAAGTGAAGCTGGCAAGGACATGCTAATTTGCATTAATCTACATGGACGTATATCGCCCATTATTTTGAACCAAAGGTAAAGCCATAAATGGGCATGTTTAGGAGGGAGAATTTTTAGTAGGCCTATTTGAAAAACATGTTTTGCATGGCAATGCTGCAGGTGTGTTGTAGTAACTGCAATTGATATATTTAAAAGTGGAAAGAAGTGATGGTCATTATTCAGATGGGCCCGCAATTTTCCCGCCAAATTAATTTTGCATTCTAGATTAGTTGTTGTTAGACTTGCAATCGTGATGGGGAGTTCTTGATTTCGCAATAATGATCAGAGAGTATTTATTTAAACACACGGGGGTAAACTAGTGCCGGGGGGGGGGGGGGACGCCTAGGTGAACTAAGTGATGGGTATATGTGACTCGGACAGGTGGAAAATAGGGTCCGTTCCCTGGTCCTTTCACATAAAATGTACCCCCAACATATACGGGGTCATTCGGTTCACAAGCTGAATAAAAATGGGGTCATCCAGTATATGAAACTTAAAGAAGGGAGCAATTATGATAAAAACATGAAGTTTTATTTAACATAGGAAGTGGACGTACCTCTTTTCCAGCGTTCAAATTGCCATGTCTGATGAAATTATTAAAATCGATGCCATTAAATTATAAAATGTTAAAAAATGTGGTACGTAGCTCGAAAAATTTAGAATTTGGATGTTTTCAAATTAATAATTAAAAAAAAAAAAAAAAAAGAGTGGCAAAAGTTTAATGCAAACTTGTGATTAAGGGGATAGCAGAAAAGAATTAAGAAAATGGGGGTCATTGAGTATATGTGAACATTTTAAAAAAGGAGGGTCATTGGTAATAGCATGGGGAATAGGTGAAACAGCAGCATATAATAAAAGGTGGCAAGCATTCTAGGACGTCACATCAGCATCACGACCTTGACTAGCAGCTCTAACAGGGATGTGATATGTACTGGGCAAATCTACTACCAAAGATCATTGAGAATGAATGCTGCAGAAAAGTCAGCCTCATCTAATGCCAAAGAGACGGACGGGAAAAACTGACCCTCACTGAGGAAGAGAATCATCAACCGATCTGCACTACACACGGTTACTCAACTCAAAAAGGATAGACCTCAAGTACCTAGGGTCTGACAGCAAGAACGACTCAAAGAGTTAAAGGACCGTGGCCTGATCGCTATAGCATCGTCCCATATACTCCAAGATTTTATGGACGTGGTCAACATTTGGTATTTTGAAGAAAGCTACTATTTCTCAGTTTACCCTGTGAAATATTAGGGCTAAAGGATATTGTTTGGAAGTATGAGCGGAAATGTACCCCATTTTGGTCAACCGATATCAATTTACACATTATAGGGCTAAGAAACATCATTGTTCTTAGCTCTCACATGAAAACGGGGTTGAAATATCAGCCGCCAAACCTCTACGATGGGTTCGGGGTTGGAATGAAGACCATTCTATCAAGATGATAAACTATTACTTAAATTGGGTCGTCACTTTTTAAGTATATTATAATAACCAAAATATAGGCAAAAATGGCACATAAGTTTTATGCAAATTAGCCATGTTATTTGGCATGCTTCTTTTTTCGACCTTGGTGATATGTGGTTCGGGAGGGTTTGTACAACAAGTTACAGCAAGAAAAACTTCTGTAGCATTGTATAGGCATACCGTAGATTGGTAGGACTATAGCTGGCGGAATGTGGGGAAGAAAATTTGGAGTACTAATCAATGGGATGAATTTAACACGATTTTTAAACAGGACTGCTGGTCACAAAAGATGGAAACTTAGACTATTAATGAAATTAGCAATTTTAACACCACTTCTGCAGGTATATCCACACTACTTTCTAAACATTATTACTAACGAGGCACCCTAAGAAGAGAAACATATAAATGTAATAAAAAAAAACCTGCAATACAAAACTTATTCGTACCGGTCTGTGGATTGGTGTTATATAAAGTTGTAGGTGGTACGTTGAAGGTGAGTGAGGGTGTGTGTGGTGTGTGTTGTGTGTGTGTGTGGTGCGTTAATAATAAAATTGGGTGCACCGATCCAGGAAATGAGAGGATAACCTACTCCAAATTTTAAATAGGGCAGAAAAAAGAATATCATAGTGAAACTATTGATTTTCAGTTCAGTGTCATGGAAAGATTCACACCAGTCACCTGGAAATGAAAAAATCAAATAGTTTCACTAATGATGTCATCCCAACCCAAATTTTGAATGGCTTCTGAGTTTTCTGGCCCCCTCCTTGTAGACTTAATTGACACAAACCACATCAATTCTATTTGCATTTCTGGGGACCTTTTAATTCCATGTTTCATATGTGCAACATACCTTGTACCAGTTCAAGAATAAAGTCTAACAACGTCATTCAAGAATATGCACAATAATGTACCATTGTTGGGTCACATGTCCTGTATCCGTCCAGCGTTCCAGGTAAAACACCACAGCACGATTGGATTCCATTTTCAAATCCATTGTTAACACAAAACACAAGATGATGGCATTATCTCGACACCCCGTAACTCCTGTTCAAAAGCTACCACTATGAACGTTTGCATATTTCTACTATTACTGCGATGATTTTTTCGGAGATTTTCGGGATTCCTAATCCACAATGAAAAACGGGTTTGAAAACATTGAGAAACAAAATGATCCTGTTCATAATACATGAAGATGGTGTAATCTCTCTGAAGAAGAAACACTGATCACAAGACCAGACGTGTTGTTCCAGCTATAGATGCCATGATGTAAGTTCTTCTTCTTGCCACGTCGAAGGAGCAGGCCTGAGAAAAAACCCTCACAGTAGGTTGTTAATGGTGGTATATGAGATAAAAATAAAAAACCTGTCAATTTCCCAACCCATGTTTTTAGGCATTTAGTGTAGCCTGGACTGATATCATTGTATACAGTTTAACCCTAAAGCTCAATTGATTCAAAACACGCTTATTACAAATTTCATTAGGAAAAGGTAAAGTTTTATTTAGTCATGTTTTCATGGGGACATATATACCCTAACTACCAGTACTCTGTCAAAAAGATCTCAGGTTAGGGAAGTCCCACCCAATGATATTGACCATCTGTTTTTCACCACTCGTTCTACCTAAGGGGGGGGGGGGGGTGATTACCACCCCCCCCAGGTCTAAACCCCCCCCTTTTTTGGTGCCAATTAAAAAAAAAATATTTATGGTAATGGGTCAATGACATTTTCCGCCCTTTTCATCCAAAACAAAACATCTCACCGGGGTAGGGGTTTAGATACAGGGTGTGATCCCAAAGTGAGTGATGGATAGGGGGTGGGGATGAGGGTGGAGGGGGGTGGGAAGGAATCCCCCTTTCGGGGAGAGATAGGTACCAACTGGCCTAACACAACACAGGAACACTCAGACACTTGATTTTTGTACCAAGAGTGAGATAGCTATGGTTCCTCCTCTTATCCATTGATACCACTGAAATGAGTACAAACATGCCTGCATTAGGCCCCCATAAAAAATATTTTGATCACGTCCCCGCCCGCGGGGAATTTAGGTGCCGCATTAATGCCGCATAAATATTTTTTTATTTTTTTTGATAATGTCCTCAAGATGGTGACTTTTTTAACCTCAGCATTGGACCAAGAAACATTTTCCCTAGCAATCAATCACCTCTAACCAAAGTTTTGACAATTATCTTATGAAACAGTGGAAAAATGATAGTTCTTAAGGTCCACTTTCTCCCGACTTTTTTACTTTTCTCCCGGACTTTTAGCCAAGTCGCATTTTGTTAATTTCACAAGTGGGCAAAATATACCACACCAAAGGTATAGATATCTCATGTTGTACTGAAGTATCGCAGGCAAGTACCCATTGCAACAAACGTATTGAAGGATTTTTGTAGTCTGGTAGTGCAGTGTGAGTCGGTCTTTGGGTTGCCAGCCTGTTTAAAAATCCTTGGAAATGCGGAAAGATACGCAAAATTATGGTGTGTCGCGCCTTTCCCGGACACCGAAAATAAATATCATATTTTTATAAAATTTAGTGATTTTTCAGGAAATTTCACATGTTGAATTTTATGATTTTGTTGAGTGTTGAGTTATTTTGCCATAGCCTAAGTAACATTCTTCCTATGAAAGGATATGGAAACAAAGCTTAATTAAGATTGTAAAGACTAAACCCATTACACCCCGCCATTCAATGCCCCATGGGTGCTATCCTGGTTCTTTCAGAGTGAATCGAAGCAAAAATAAATGAACGTATTGACAAAATCTACATGTATTGTAATATGTTATATATTTTCTTATAGTACAAAAACTATTGGAATGCAGTCTTGGTAATATTGCGGTAGAAGTGCTATGTGGTAAATGGACCTTATTGTCCCCGCGAACGAGTTCGGAAAACGGGAACGAGAAATGAGCAGCGTAAGTCCGTCGTCTGTCCGTTTTTCGTCCGTGATTAAATATGTCACCCACGTTTTGTACGATTTATCTGGAGTTCCGTAAAGGGCGCCAATGATGGTGTAACTTGGTGGATGGAAAGAAGCGGGTGATGAGTTCTCGAAACGATTAGATTTTTGTGGCGTAAAAATATCCTAATTAAGTATCTAATTTGCATAATTTATGAAAAATTTTCCTGCAAGGCCTTGGTAACAAGTTTTCTGGGTTCCATAAGGCATATACTAATGTAATTGGTGGAAGGAAATAGGCTGCGAGTTCTTGACCCTGATTAGATTTTGGGGCCGTATTGATTGGGGCAAAATTGAGTAGCAAAGGGAGGTAATGAATATGCAAAAATCAGCATAATTGCTTATTTTTGAAATTTTAAATATGGTAAACTCGGATATTTTAAAATTCCTGTGCTGCATGAAAGCATCATGGGCACATCTTTTTTGCAATCAAAAAGTATGGAGTATTGCGGTTTTAGGTATGGCAAATTGGCTAATTTAAAATTATGGGCGTAATTGCTGTATCTCTGAACGTACGTCGGATAGGCAAAATTCCTTTGCTACACGAGACTACTCTGCCAGAGGGGAGGGGAGGGGTTGGGGGTTGGGGAGGGGGTGGGCGGGGGGGTCGTGGTGTTGGTTAGTGTGGGGGGTGTTGGAAGGGGGGGGTGGGCTGCTGCGGGGTGTGGGGAGGGGGGGTGGGGGTGTTGGGCGGGGGTGTTGTGTTGGGAGGGGGTTGTGGTGTTGTGTTGGGGAGGGGGGTGCTGTGTTGGGAGGGGGTGTGTGTTGGGGAGGGGGGTGTTGTGTTGCAGGGGCGGGGTGGGGAGGGGAATGGGGTGGTGGGGAGGGCGGGGGTGAGGGTGTGTAGGGAGGGAAGGGGTGGATGGAGGTGTTGAAGGGTGTTGTTGGGGAAGGGGGAGGGGGTGTACAGGGGGTTTGGGGGCGGGGTGGGAGTTGCGGGGGTTGGGTAAGTGTTGCATGGGTGGGGTGTTGTAGAGGTGTTGGGGAATTGTTGGGGTGTTTTTGTTGCGGATTTGGTGGGGGGGTGGTGATGCGGGGGTGTTGGGGAGGGGGGTGTTGTTGTGTATGTAGTTGCTTTTATCGTATATTAGTGATTCGCGACATTCGGCGGGGAACATATTTTACGCATTCGCGTAAATACGAGTTCACCTTGTTTCCCCAGCAATAGGGTCAAAAAACAGCAGGGGAATGGCATGATAATTTACCTGCAAGGTTTGAAGTTCCCGAATAAACCGGTTACGTGTCACGAATTGTATAGTTAATCGAGGGGGTTAAAAAAAAAGGTCCCTCCCTCACTCAAATTTCGCGGAAAAAGTCTCCGGACGTGAATCAAAAAGATTTTTTATGGGCCTTGCGTCACAATGACGTTATATAAAGTTCGATATCAGAAAACTACCAATTTCCCTATAGACACACACAGTAGTGAAAAATTAATTTGATTTTTCGCCAAATAAAAAAAAGGTTAAAAGCATGTTTTCATGCGGTGTTTTGACTCTACTTGATGTTGAAATGACTATAGTTTTATAATATGACAGCATTTTATTTAGAGCTATAATAAGGGGTTTGAATCGCTAAAATTACCGAAATATCATTCCCACCCTATAGCCGATTCAGTATTTTCGTAACTTTTCCTCAACATATGGCTAAATGGGATTGTTGGTACTTATGTTGGTACAATGGAAAAGAAGAAGAAGAAGAAGAAGAAACCTCTAAGCCATCCTTCTTTGGTACCAAATTTACAGAATCGGGTGTAACGAAAAAATCACAAGGCCACCCCCCCCCCCCCCCCCCCTAGGGAGTTTTGTTACAAAAAAATGGCTCCGGAAGACGGGGGTTATACTATATAGGGATTCTTAGCAAGGGATTCTCTCAAGAAGTAGACTATGATATTGGGGTGTAGGTATCGACTTTGATTATGGGGAAGGGTCAAGACAATTTTGTAACAAGGGCTCTTTTTCTTCATATATGTGAAAATGTAATTATGGTACCAGGCTAGCTGTTCCCATAATAGCAATGGTGATATTAATAGGCCCTATTAAAAAAAAAAAAAAAAACTAAATTTCGCCAAATTGTCGAAATCCACGTAGGCCTATACACATTGTGTTTTGGGGGCAAAAAATCAGTTTGTTCAAGTTCAACTATAAAAAAAAGTTTTCTCTGAAAAAAAGTGGGATAAAATGAGTACACGAGGAATTAATTTTCCTTTGAAAAGCTAAAGTTTTTTTAACCGAGGCTTGCCCTCCATAGGCCCATACCGCCCATGGACACCCTGTACACAATTGGAAATGTTCATCGGAGTTGACTGCATGTGCGTTGCGTCCGTATTTTTAGAAAACACATACAACGCACGTGCTTTTTATCGCGGGATGCATGTGAGTTGTAAACAAAGCAGGCCGGGCATCCCGTACTCTTTATCAGATGACTTCAAAGCATGATGAAAGGAAGTAAAACTTGTCAGGTGTAGTAAACAATTGTATTCCGGGGTTGAATATCCTGCCGCGCTGCAGGCAGGAAAAGTGAATGCAAACAGAATTGAATTCCGGCATCCGAGGCTCATATATGAGACCTGAATATTGTGCGTCCATCAGCGGCGACACGCGGAGAAGAAACCACGCAGAGAAAGGAAACGCCCAAACAACTTGGTGAGGGAAATCATCATAGAGCGTCATCTAGCATGCCATAGCCTAGTGTAAAACCGGTCTATACTCAAACATACTCATTAAACCTCGCAAAAAAAACAAAGATTTGCCGGTGGAGTCTGGTACGAGAACAGAGAATACGACCTCATCTATAGGTAGGTGATGAAAATGCCTCCTTGTGTCGGAATTATTTAGTAAAAGGAACTTCTACCGTGATGAAAGTTTTTAATTGGGCCATTCTATAAATAGAGCGGTACATAACGAAAACGTCATTACGATTAAAGAATGCGTCTGATTTGCTCGTATATTTAGGTTTGAATGCGAAATAGTGCGGGTCCATAACGAAAACGTCATTACGATTTAAAGAATTCGTCTGATTTGCTCGTATATTTAGGGTTGCATTGCGAAACTAGAATATTGGCCTGATTATTAACATTGCCTTCTCACCGGGAGGCTGGGTGTAACAACCCCCGCATTCACAAAAATGTACATAACAAATCGACCCCTTTTCAAATGCTTTAGAAATCATTCCTCGCTAAACAATGAACCAATTGGCCATAAATTTTTCTTACAAAAATATCAAAAATCTATTTTTTCATCATTTGTCTCCAAACAGGCCGCATGGGTGGTGGGGGATGCAAGATCATGATATTAAGGCCAATGGACGTTGATCGTATTTTCCCGTTGGGAGATTTTAAAAGTCGAGAGGTTCAATTTCATTATTTACTGTCCATTATATTTACGTATATATTCAATTATAGAGATCTAAAGACATCTGGTGGCAATACACTACTAACCTGATATGTTGTATAAACAAAGTTTACAAGGCAACAGGGGTAGATTGCAGTTTATTTCTTCAAAAACTTAAGAAATCAATCCAGGCCTCTTTCATAGGTAGATGCAAACTTTTGTCAACCAGGGGTCATTTTTCAAACACAGGAACAAGCAGGCCCGCGTAAGCAGGGTGGGGTGAGGGGGGGCTGCGGTCGCACCCCCCCCCAAATTCCACAAAAAGGGGCAAAAGGTCCACTTTTACTGATTTTGGTGATAAAAAGTCCAAAATTTAGAGAAATGTTGAAAAAGGGAAATTTTTTGTTTTTGGTTCGTTTTTTGTTTTTTGGAAATTTTTAAAATAGTCCCAAAAAGGACCATTTTTAGGGGGCGTGGGTGTGTTTGGCGGGGTTGGTTGTGGTTAGGCCAACTTTTAGCAAAAAGGTCCACACGTTTTCGAAAAAAGGTCACACCTCTTTTCGAATCACGCACCCCCCAAAATAAATCTGCGTACGGGCCTGGGAACAAGCTTTCATTTTTATTTTCCCGTGTGGCGTAAACATTACAGCATTATTCAAAGAAAAAAAAAATTGGTTCTCTGGAGCTTAACTTTCTCCTTATTGCTTTTTTGATCAGCAAGTTTTAAAAAATTGAGCAACAATCTTGGTGAAAAATACAATAATTGGAATGGGAAATTTATTTTTAATTACCAAAGAAAATTAGAACTTGTCCGAATCATTATTTTATTACATGGCAGTTTTGGGGCAGCTCTGGCTGAAAAATGAACACTTAAGCTGAAATTTTGGGTTTCGTTTTATAACAATTTTACTCTATGTCGGCGCCAACAAACAAGATGTGACATTTAAAAAGGTTTTTTTTCAAACATAAAAAAAAATAGTTGAGTGGAGTTATTTTCCATAGATTAATTAATCCTAAGTTAGTAAAAGATGGGTGTTAACTGCCAGCAATTCTTCTCAGTGGATTGCAGAAAAATAAGCCTTTGTGTTTGGTTCTGCCGGAGTGAATGTGAACAGATTGGACCGAAAAATCATCTTTGGCCATTAACTAAAAACAAAAACCTATTTTATGCTTTTACAAGGAAAGAACTGGAAAATAACAATTCACTAAAACAATTATTTGTTAACCCAAAATGCTTTTTAAATGGTAAAGTTGGTTTGTTGGTTGCTTGTTTATTTTGGTGTGCAGGACGTGAAAAGTTCCATTGTGAACGGAATACCATTTCTTTGAAAACAGATAAAAACTGAACAAACACTTTTCAAGTTACCTTTTCATCACGAAAGCCCAGGCCAAACAACTTTAAAACATACTATAAACTAGAAGTTGCAGACCTATTTTTTTACAGAAGCTAAGATATTCGAACTAACGGGCTGGACGTGAAAAAACCTACGGGTCACGTCATGCCATGTTGACCGGAGAAAACTTCTCATCGGTAAAGCAAAAAGACACATGAAGAAAGTTGTCAAAAAACTGTTAATTTAATTTGATAGTTAGTGAAAGTTAGTAATCTGCAAAATAAGTTCTCATAAAGTGGAATCTATTCATTACCACAGAGCAGGCCTTTGGCCCATAATATAAATGGCGGATGACAAATTTGTGAAACGGAAAAAAATGTGAAACAAGGATGCAATTAAGGTGTAACTTTGTAAGTTTATAAACAGACAGCTAATTTTTGTATTGTATAATCTTGAAGGGTTATAATGTAATATGAAAATAAAATACAAACAAATATTAATCTTTTGGTTGTATTTTAGGTATTAATGATCCTTATTACCAAATGTGAACGGGAAAAATGCCACGTCCGCAAAACTTTGGACATGGTTCTAAGTCCATTTAAAAGGGGCTTTTCACTTACTTTGGTTTTTACATGTTGAAAAAGCAGCACTAAATATCTCAACAAAGAAAACAATTCAAAAATGATGGGCTCAACCAGGGGTTTTATAATGACAGATGATGTGGAAAACAAAAAATACATGTTTTCAGGTGACAACCGTTGACCAGATTGACCTTTTTTTTTTGGGACTGAGTGTCCCATGAAATACAAAGAGAAGGAAACGTGGTTAAGATAGTGGGGGAGGCCTTGTAGGGAGATAAGTGTCAAATGCCCACAATGATCTTCCAGCCCCCTCTATTTTACAAAGGTGGTCCCAAAGTGTAAACTGCTGAAGTTGCATCTACCTATGAAACGGTGCCGTCAAGCATTTTGAGACAATTAGTACTTCTGAACAATCGGGACAACACATTCGGGGGAAGGAAAATTCATTTACTGGATACTGTGACACCCCTCCCAAGAAAACTGCTAAAAATAAACCAAGGAATGGATGCTTGAATAATTTGGAGCAACTGAAAAATATGTTTTTATTTATATCAATTTTCAGAAAAACATTTTTTTCACAAAATAATGAAATACTTGCCACAGCAGAGGCAAATCTGTGCGCGGCTCCAACAGGGAAAAATGCATTCAAGGGTCTGTGCGGGCTTATAATGGGGGCATTTTCAAGAGTTTTTAAAAAATGGGCACCGTGTGGTTTAGAGGGTGGGAATGGGCTACATGTGGGCTTCCACAGGGCTCAAACCATATGGGCGTGGTGGTTTCGATTGACCTGTATTTTTTTTCCTGCTGTAAAATGCAAGAATTTGACCATAATGTGTATTTTTCAGTATTTTTAAAAATAAATAATTCTAAGACAGCCCTTAATAACTGTATCTATTGACTTGTCAATCACTTACCATTTTGATTGCGCCTTTTAGAAAAAGGATGGTGTACAGACTGTAACATTTTGAAACCACCATAGAACCTAATAAAAAATAAAACCCTTGCATTAAAAATTAAACGTTGTAAAACAATTCTTGTTTCATTGCACTTAGCGAATATTC
>JAMKCH010019622.1:0-29399 GCA_023653785.1 Ophioderma brevispina
GTGGAATGAAGTTGGTATAGAGTTCCGCAGGATCATTCAAAAGATCTGGGGGATCTGTAATCCATATGGAAATGCACTCTTGGAGGAAAGCTTAATATTGCTCTCCTCCAACATTCTTCCTCTCTTTGAAAGCTTGCTTGGAGTTGTTCTTGTTCTTAAGGATACATTCATCAATGAAATTTCCTTGTTTTGTTCATACTCCATAACAAAATATCTCCCATTGCCAGGTGTTGTAATGTTTGGGACTCGCGCTTTAAATGATCAAGTACTGCAAATTTGCATTCTGCTGCCACATTGTCTTTGGGCATGTTGCAGTCTCCTCGACAATTGGAACTAGGATTTGCAAACTTGCCACCAGGCAAGTGGTTCTTCTGTCAAGTAACAAATACATACATTTTTGTGGAGTATGATACTGATGGCCGGTTTTGTTATAGAATTCATATCTTCATCAACTTCTGCATACAGGGCATGAGGCCATCATCCTTTGTAGAAGGAAGTTGCTATACATTTGCTGCAGATCATTTAAAAGATCTGGGGATCTTTCATCCATATGAATCAGCTCTGTCGGTAGGTAAAGGGGACGGGACCGGTGTACACAGGAATTGAGTGCCATTCTCTCTTTCGAAGCGATTGGGCCAGGACTCCTCATTAATTTTGCTGTAGTGGGATCGCAACACCTCATCTACAGCGAGTCTGTACCACCTTCCCAATATTGAATAATTTGGGTACCCATGTTACACCTGTGTGGAGAGGAGTAATTGAGTTAAAACGCCTTACTCAAGGACGCAAAAACACTTGACCCCAGCGGGGCTCGAACCCACGTGCCCTGACCACATGTGCCCTCAATGTTGGGGGGAGGCGAGCTTAATTGTGATGATGTCCATAACAGAAAGGTCAGGCTATCTAGCATATGCATTAATGACATTGTTACATGTGAATTCAGTATGCCCATATGCACATGAATACCGGCACAATGTTTTTTTTTGTCTTTCAAGTCATGTATGACAGAGTGAGTTAATTGATACTTCTGTTTATGTGGTGGCAATACTTTGAAGACTTGTTGAATATGACCAAGGTGACGGTGTGATGTACACGGTAGCAGCATTGAAAATGCACATTAAATCGGTTTTCCAATGGTATTGCAGACAGCCGGCCACTTGTTCCTATATGCTCCATTTGGTCAGCAAATTCTATCGGAGAAACGCTTAAGGGGTTGGAATTCTGGCCCAAATGCCCACAAACTGGTACTATTGCAAGGAAAGTGCAGATCCTTTTTGCTCCATTTGAGGAATTTCCCTCCAAGTTTTCCTTCTGAGTTCCACTTTCTCCCACTCATTTAAGGTGGAATTACCCCGTCAGAGGGCTAAAAATAAAATCTACCAAATTGAAACTGAGAAAGAAATTACCTTTCTATGCCTTTTTGTTGCGACAATCGGAGCTTTGTTCAAAGGTATGATCGACAAATGTAAACTGCAAACTGAATTCTCTAATCATATTTCTTAGGTATTTTATCGTTTTCAAGCTGCGATATTAATTTTTTCCACTTAAAAATTCATATCTCAAAAAGTAAATAGCTTTTGATCTCTAGTGTCACATGTGTGAATGAAAATTGAGAGTACTTAATAAAAAATAATAATAATAATAGCCTGTATTAAAGCGCCATCTATATATGCCACCTATTCCGAGGCGGTATCTTGTAACAAAGAGTACATAACAAGGTAAACAGAAGAAACCATCATTCAACATAACAGTGTAACCTAAAGGAGGAGCAAAAAACATACAAAAGTAATGGAAAATTGAACAAATGACATTTGGAGTAAATGCAATAATTGAAAGCAATAATTAAACATTATAGGCAGATTGAAAAAATATGTCTTAAGAATGTTCTTAAATTCATAACTGAAACACAACAGCGAATTTTTATAGAGTGAGTTCCACAAATTTGGGCACATGAGAAAAAGCTCTATCACCAAATGATAGGTTTGGGTACTGAAAGAGAAGTTTATCTGACGATCTGAGAGTCAGGGTTGGCAAGTATGGCGTAAGAAGATTCATTAATGTAAGATGGTTCAAGTCAATTTAGTGCGTTCCATGTTTGTTAGCAGCGAATCTTGAATTGGATCCGGTGTCAAATGGGTTACCACAATGAAGTTGCATAAGAGCTGGAGTTATGTGATCATAGTTGCGAGTTTTTGAGGGAGAACACGAGCGGACTGCATTTTGTGTTCGCTGAAAGTTTATCAAGAAGGTGGTGAGAAAGGATCTAAATTATACTGATCTAATTGATAATAAAAGGAAAATAGCATTTCTAAAAATATCACTAAACTTAAAAAACAGTGTTTCTAGACGAAATTGCCGATATCTCGAAATTGAGTTTTAACGACAGTCATCCTCGTAGCGAAGGATTTCTCAAAAACGCTTGATCTTAGAGAGATGGGCATTAAAAAGCAAATTAAAAACATATTATTGGACTATGCATTGAACTAGAATAATTCCACTTGCCCACAGGAGAACTTGATTTAAGGGGGATCTTTGTTGCACAGTTGTCAAAAATTAAATTTTTGTTTTCCTTTCTTGACAATGGGAAACCCCCCTTAAACCAAGTTCCGATTTGAGGGCTAGTGGCATTATTCAGTCATGCATAGCCATAAGATGTTTTGATAGCTTTTAATCCCCATCTCTGTCAGATAAATAGTTTTGAGAAATCCTTGCTCCAGGTAAAATTCACTTTCGAGGATTTCGGCAATTAGTCTAGAAACACACTGTTTTCAAGTTTTTTTTAGTATGATTTAAAAGATATGTATGTCTATTATTGGTTAGTAAATAAGTGCTTCAATTTTCACAAATAATTGTGGAAAAATGAGATTAAACCTAATTTACTTTTTTGCGATATGAATTTTTTAAGTGGAAAAATTAAATATCGCAGCTTGAGGAAAAACAATAAAATACATAAGAATATGATAAGGGATTTCAGTTGCGAAGTAGTACATTTTCGATCATCGAAGCTCCGATGTCGTCAAACAAAAAGCAATAGAAAGGTTAATTTTTAAAAAAAGAAAAACCTTAAATTTTTTATTTTAGCCTTCTGAAGGGGCAATTCCACATGTATACTGCACCTCATATTCTTGGAGATTAAGAATTAAATGTTTTCCCACAGTACATCATTTACTATGTATGTGGTCTTTACACTTTACTAAGCTCATCCCAGTCAGTGAGTTTAGCAAGTGCATCTGTGCACCACTTTTGAAGGAGTTCTACAAATTTGTATACAATCTCCAGTCAATCATGGTGCTTTTTATTTCCTATAGAACTTTCATTGATTTTTCTTTGATACTCTGCTCCCACTAATGGTGGAGAAATACAGGGTGAGTCCAAAAAACTTGACCTGATTGTGTCCGCCATTTTGAATTTTTAAGTTATATATATCTAACATCTTAGGTATCATCTAAAAGCTGGGTTCATTTTCTTTAATTTACTGCAAGATCATTCACATCGTTAGGTATAGACGAGCTACAGTCGTTGAATCAAGTAGTCGGTTTTCTGCTCTGTCCACGGATTTCACATTGAAATGAACGGCGTTCAGCGAAGGAAATCCGTGTCCAGAAGAAAATCAGTGCTATTTATTCACGGCAGATTCTTGATTCGAAAGACGTAGCTCGGCTATACTTACCGATTGGAATGATCTTTGCAGCAGATATTAAAGATAATGAAATAAGCTTTTCCGCAGATGGGCCACATATGTTAGATATATTTATTTAAAATTCAAAAATGGCTGACACAATCAGGGTCACAAGTTTTTTTTTGACTCACCCTGTCTCACCACGTTTCAATCGCAATTAATCAGTTCCATCAGAAAAGTGTCCAAGTTTTCAGTTTGAAACTCTGCCACGCCCATCCCAATGTGACATATGGCTACATATCAATTCGGCCCTCATCACAATACTGTCGTAATTTCACATTTTGTGAAGGTTTTTGCGAAATTTCCCCTAATCACTTAGTGTTATTCACACTGTTCTTGCCAGCCACAAGTGTAAAATGTGAGGAATGCCTAATTAAGTAGTTTTAGTTATTATTTTTTTTCATTTTCCTCAAATCTCATATCCTCATCCGGATTTCACATACTGTCTATTTTAAAATCGCCATTCATTTACACGTGTTTTTATGGCGTTGTATTTTGCCCGATCCCCAACTAAACAATTTGCATACACCGACCTATTTTTGACGTTTTTTCCATCGATCTTTCGTAACAAGCGTTTCACATAGTGATCTAATTTATACCTACATTGAAAAAAAACAACGGTGTAATATGCCTTGTATTTTGCAATATACATTATTTGTGATTTCAAATACAGATTTAACTTGGGAGCCTATTTAAGAAATCGAATTGAAGTTTTAAAGTAGATTTATGGTTTATATTGGACTTTAAAATGTTTCTTCAAAAACCGTTTAAACGTCTAGGGGTTCTTTTATGCTTTGTTTTACCGTATATAGACATGAAATGTTGTGGTAGATTTTGAATTGCGAGTTTCTCAGAAAAAGTGTTTTGTAAAATACGACAGTATGTGATGTGGGGACGATATGGTACATGTTTTTTAGTTGTACCATCTGTTGGAATGTTTATGGTGCATCACTGCTTTCAATTGTGAATTTTGCCGGATTCTTTTGTCAAGATGCTTGCTCAAAGCAATAAGGCATATCAAAGTTGTTTTGGAAGTCTGCGATATTCATAACCAGTGACTCGGTTTAGAGCTGAACCGATTTGATATCCGCTACATGTTCGAACAACACCTCATGAAATTAGCTCATAAACAAACGATAAGAGATGTCGATGGATATCGCAATTTTCAAACGTTAGTTGTGATCTTATGATCTCCATTATTTCACAAGTTTTAATCAAAAGTGCATCATATCTTTTCAACCTCTGACAAAAGGGGCCATCACAGAGTATTCTGTGACATACTCTTTCTGTGCTTTGCTTCTAATCAAATGGTGATACTGAAGACATTCACCTGTTTTCTTTGAGAGTCATCTCTTTCAAGTGTAGATTAAGATTACATATATGTTATCTCAAGTTCTCTACTTCCTCTCTGAGTTCTTGTGATATGGGATCTTCATTCCCCAGCTGCATTGTTTTTGTTTTTAAGTCAAAGTGAACACGCCTTTTGGATTTCCATTTAGTCAACTTGTTTTTTTGCAATTTTGCCGAGAACTTTGATTTTATTAACATGTTTTGCAGTTTCTTCAATTTCCTGTTGTTTAGCTCAAATTTTTCAATTGTAACCTTTTTTGTGATTTAGAAGCTAGCGCAGATTCCCTTTCAGCAGTTATTCTTTCTTGTCTTTTTTAAGGTGGTTCATACTCACGCAGACGTATGCGAGACGCTAGGCTTTCCGAACATGATTTAATGCAATTGGCATGTGTTCTGAATCCGGCGCGCAAGAAGATTGAAAGACTAGCGGCAGCAGACGTCTGCCGATGAACGTATGAACCCACTTTAAGGTGGTAGCTATCCTGAAAGCTGGGCATTTCAAAAACATTCATTTACAAATGCAGTCAATTACCAGACCACGCTGAATGTAATCAAAAGACGCATCATTGTTAGACGAATGGATCGTATTAGCCATTGTCTTCTGTGTTTCATTACATTTTGGTTCCACAGGAACATGGGCTGCATATACATCTCTAGGGGATGCATTGTAGGTAGAAACAGAATTGCTTCGTAGGAGAACTGTTTCAATCTTTTAGAAAAGTGCGACCAATATAGATTTTATTGTCAGCGAGGGATGTCCAACTTGTGGCTATAGTCTACCCAAAAGGCAGTTGACCTGTTTCCGGGAAAAAGCTTTGTCCACCATTCTCAGCAACGTCTCCATGTGACACTCTTTCTGGAATGATATTGTGAGCTCGAGGAATGATCTTGTTGATACGATATAGAATGATTCCATACTTGCTAACCAATGTGGAGTTATGCCAACTTCAGCAACGCGAGGGCCAATACCTTCTTAGCCATGTGACAGTTTGGAAGTTCAAAACAAAGTGTTAAATAATCACGAGCTTTTCAGTTTTCTTCACATGATGCTTGACATTTGATATGAGTCCTACCCGATCTATGTTGGGGTTTAAGACCAAGGGCTGTCAATGCAACAGGAAATCTTTTGTCTTAGCTCGTGTTGACTGTCTGAAAAATCAATGGGTTCCGATAAGTTCTTCCACTGTATATCGCTTTTGACTGGTTTGTTATGCCAATGATCTGCAAGATCGGGAAGCCAAAAAGAACATAATGAAGCAGGGTTTTTTTACCTTAAAAATGCTCATTAAGTTGGTCCCCGGGTTTGCAATCACCCGGCTTGAATGACCCCTGATGACCTGTTGTGACCTTCAAAATTGTGGCATCAATAATCGACTGCAAGTTTCAGTCAATAAACCAACTGTTTTACCCATAAAGAACCCCCTTTGACCTTGAATGATCCCAAATTAGATAGACGGCTACTTGAACTTTATGTTACAAAATAGATCATTTAGCCAAGTTAGAGTATACATGCATGATTGTAATCGATGCTATTATGACCTGTAATGATGTCTAACCCTTTAAATATGAATTATCAATAATAAAAGATATAAAAAACTTACTGTGATATCCCATAGACAATTTATTAAGAAATTAAACAAACAGTGGAATTTACATAAAATTGGGTGATTGATTATGAACAACTAGAACAGCCAGCCCCCGCATAGCACAATGCCATCAGTCATGAGTGGGTTGTGTGTGTACACACATCACTATCACATCAAGCCACATGTGACTGTAAATATGTCTTACAGGGGAATATCTTACTCCCCCAATTGGCCTAACAGGGCAGGGAAAAGATGCTACTTTTAACCAGCTGGTTTTAAGCATTGGAAAACTGAAAAATACAAATTCAAAAGTTTGGGATAACACAGGAAACTAAATTATTGTATACAAACTTATATTTGAACCCATGTGTCTCTTTTATGTACTTGGCAAATAATTGGTTCTCATGTAAATAACGGGCTCTGATAATGTAATATATTATTGATTAAAAATATATAAACATTCATGATTAAAATTATTAATTGTATTGATGATTAAATGGATAATTACATCAATGATAAATAGGTAATTACTGAGTTTAAAACATTCCTAGTCAACTCTGCATTCAACTGTGAGATCTATTACACTAAAGGTTCTATACCAGTAGGAGTCATTTAACTAGGGAAGTATGGGGACGTGTGGAGCTTCCATAAGTGTTCTGATCAGGTGCATAGCAACCCAGTATCTGAAAGGGGGAAGTCCTGGTCAGATGCAAAAAAATTGTCCATGATCACAGGCAAAATCCCAATCACCGGCAAATAACATTTCGATCACAGGCAAATACATGCTGATCGTGTCCCACATGGGCAAGGTGGTGAAAGTCGACAGATGGGCGAAGTAGCATGTTTCTTTTTTCCTTCCCAAATTTTCCTCAAAAAAGTTCTGATGTGGTACTCTCGCCCCTCAAGACTCTGCGCGGCTACACCTTGTGAGCTATCTGTGGGAGTAAAAGAGTATCATTTCATTTTGAATTGCTCCCTGCTTTTGGTGATCTTTTTGAACTTCCTGCTAAACTAAACTAGGTTGGTAGTCTGCTTTGCAGAGTAGGAATATATGTGGTGCAAAATTGAGGGTTGAATTTAATACATGGGCTCAACACTTTGCACGTTTTAGAACCTTCTTCACTGTGCATGTATATATTTATTAATCTTTCCCTGGAGATGGCCAGCGCACGATAGTGTTGTGAAAAAAAAAAAAAAACCATGTGCGCTTGGGTTGGCCGGATGTTGAACCTGCGACCTTCGATTAACATGCACGAACGCTCTACCACTGAGCTATTCAAGCATGGTTGGTAGAGCGAGCGATAGATATCATCTATAGGTGTATAGGTTTCGAAAGTTCACTGTCATGGTTTTAATTCAAGAATTCTCAATACTTGGAGAAGTCATGCCGGCCCAAATCCTGTCTTTCACATGCTTCATGGGAGTTTGGTTGACAACTCCAACCCACAACTCCACAACCCACAGAATACAACCAAAGTTGTAAGCCTGGCAAATAAATATAATCATATTGTTCGGGTAGGGTCACATGAGGTATGGTCCAGACAAAGATGAGGTCATCAATACCCCACCAAACTGCAGTTGGTTCGGACAAAATTGTTGGCCACGATTGTATACCTTATATAAACTAGCTCCAAGTTGAAAACTGTCTTTTGTTCTGTTGCTTTAGAGACATTTAGTCCCCAACCTCTGTGTGGGCCGGGGGCTGGCTAACGTGTTCAGGCCGGGTTTGCCGCTTGGCCCCTCCCTCCCGTGTTCCCCACCTTCCCCGTTTAGTGCTTTTTTGGTGTGATCTCTATGGGTACCCCTCAGCCTTTAAAGAAATAATGTCATTTTTGGTATGGATGGAAAAGCTTAAGTAACGTAGATTACATATAAAATCAAAATAATTTGAAAATATGGTCCACATTTTGGTTGAGTATTTTGCCCTTTTAATTTCCGCCCAATAGCTTACTCGAAACGATCCGACAAATCCACATCGTAGGCAAATGGTGACGTTCAAGTGATACGCATCACATAATCCGCCGTGTTCACTTGTCCTATTCGAGTGAACTCCAGGGGGGGTAGGACATGCCATCCTAACCGCAACAGCCTGAATTCCAATTGGCATCAAACAATCCTGCGCGACTCGAGTGCTAGGCCTTTTTCAATACTTAACGGTAGGATGGTGCTCGTACGCGGATCGGACGGTGCCACCTCATTATTATGTTTTCAGAATCTTCCGTCCTAATCCTATACTTTGTTCATGACAGCTTAAATGTACAAATAAAACCATGTACCTGAGACATGAAACATTGTTTTTTAGACCATAGACTGAGTTTAAAGACCAGGACATGTTTTTTTCTAGGAGGCTACTGATTGGCTGAAGTAGTCTAGGGGTGTTCCATACTTGGGGGGCGTCATTATTTTGGGTTTTGTGCTGTTACTGTTTGTATTTTTTTTGGTGGTTTCCTGTTTCTGGTGTCTTCTGGTCCATTTCTTTGGTGGTTCCTGGTGTCTACAAATTCCATTTCTTGGTGGTTTTTTTCCTAGTGTCCTACTGGTTCATTTTAATTTTTACTGGCTTCTGAATGTTTCTTTATAAAAATGTTGGTAGTTCTCATACATGTAAGTGGTGTTTATACTTGTTGTTTTCCACTTCCTTTTAAGATCCCACGTCTCCTTTGTGTCTAAATTGTCTTTTCACAACAACTAATGTATAGGAATCTAAGTTATGCTAAAATTTAAGCCGCGGTCAGCCTGCTTCCAGTTGTGGGTTTACAAAGTAAGATTCTGAAAACATAATACATGATAATATTGGATATGTTTATATCGCAGTATACAAAAGAATTATCTGTCCGCTATGAGTTTTGAAAATATGCACTCGCTGTCCCGCGAACTCGCACAAATAATTTTAAAAAACGTCATAGCTTGACCCAAAAGTCTGTATACACTTCATCAAATCATCCATTTATATCAGACTTGCCTAAAGTCTAGCCTGGTCACGAATATTTCAATCTACATGAGACCGTTATTGGACATTTTCAACTATTTTGCAGCGGGGTTAATCCACTAACCCACACGGATTTTGAAGTCAATATTTATACCTTTATTTATCATGATATTACTAGATGTATTGAACTAGTGTTTAAGAGGAGATTTTGTAATGAACTGATACACGCAGGCTACAATGTACATGCACGTAGCAGTTTCCAAAATTACCGTTTGGAATCCATCCCCAATACCCAAATCGAGCCGGTCGTGTCCTAACCCCCCTGTGAACGCCCCCACCACAAACCCCCTGTGAATGCGATGATATGTTTTTATATGACGTAATATCAAAAACCCAACGAAATGAACCACAATATTCATTCTGGTAACTTATTTTCAAATTTTAAAAATTATTATACGTATTCATTAAATCCCTCAATATTACAGTGTCAGCAATGACAAAAAAATAACAATAGTCGAGTCAACACGATTTTTTGGTCATCACTTGACGTCACGAGGAGAGCAAATTGGGCGCTTTTGATCAATGAAGCATTGCGAAAAAAAAATCCGCCGCGTTTTTCTTCGTATGTCAAAAAAGCAAAAATTAAAATGCCTCTATTTTGTTAATTTTACATCAAATTGTATTATTTAATATTATTCCGGGAATTTGTGATGTATGTACATATATTTATGAATGTGTTCAAACTGAGCTGGACAAAAATCTTGACATATTTTCCTTTAATATATTCAAATATCACTCTGCGAGCATGCCAAAAAAACAATAAAATTTTGTCATGAGTTGTGGCTTAATTTGACGTGACCAAGAATGAAAATATCATCACCATCAACCTGCAAACTTTAATAATAAATTATTATTATTAATATTGTAAACATTACTATTATTCAACCATGAAGTTTACTAATAAGATTCATCCTTCTTCCTGGAGAACTAAACTTTCACACTTCCCAAAGAGTTGCTTTAGATGATGCTATATGCCCGCATTGATAGCTTTTTATACAATAGATCAACCTCAACGACGGCCAATTCATGCCTATTCTCAGTGGCGGTGCCCCCTCCCCCTCCCCCCCCCCCAGCAGAGAAAAATGAAGATTTAAAACAAATCAGTGATTTGGGGCCAAATTGGTTTTAAAAACCCCATTTTTTGATATCCCCCCACTGAATTTCACTCCACCCGCCCCCCCCCAAATTTCACTTTCCCCCTCCTCCATTCCCCCCCCGAAAATGAAGTTGTTACCACCACTCTCTGGCCTCTTGGTTGTGAGTTTAAAAAAGGCTCCTTTGTAATTAATTGATTGCATGTCCTTAACGTATAATATGTCGTATTCATAATAATCGGCAAAATGTTAACCGCTGTAAGACATATGATGATTATACAGTAAGGACATGTAGTGGCTATTGGTACAGGAGAAGAATAAATCAACATGATAAATTATTGACTAATTTGAGAACGCAACAGGGTTAAATGATGCATTTTTTGTGCGCAGTCATTTGAATTGGGAAAAAAAATTGCAACAACCTTGTTACAATACACAAATGTTAAAGTTGGGGCTCAAATATAAATAAATAATAAGGGCAATGTCAATGATTGTTTCATGTAAGGGATCACAATCTCACAAAAGTGGAAAAAATCATGGCGGTTTTCAAATTTTGGGCACAGACTGCAGAAGACTAATAATAATATAATAAATACCCGAATTTGTATAGCGCCTTTTTGAAGGATTCAAAGCGCTGGTTGCCTATTATTATTACGCTGTCCATCAGGAAATCGTCACAATCATTTTCGCTTCTCTAGGCCGGCAGCTGGCAAGCGCACCCAAATCCTATTAGCACTAGATTATAATATTCCCCATAACAGCTCCCCCACCCTACCCCAGATATCGCTTGGGGTCGACGAAGCAGTGAGGTACGTGCCTTGTGCCCAATGCACACACATTGGCACCAGCGGGCTCGAACCCACAACCTTTGGATCATGAGTCGCAGTTATTCCACTGGACCACATGTGGCCCTGTCCCTCAAGACTGTATCAGGACAACCCCAGATCTGTTTAAACTACACATGAAAAGAAAAACTGCTCACGATATTAAAAAAAAGGTCTTTGTCGCCCATTTTTGAGCAGTCTTGAAGTGGGTTTTCTAGCAAATAATCAGCTATGTGATTGAGATTAATCAATAACATAATTGTTACAATTATTGCTTACTCTGAGTCGCTCAATAGATTTACGGTTTGAGCAGGCATGATCCATCCCTAAAAAGCGTGACTAATTCTTAGATCGGCCCAAATGATGCCCGAATCTTCTTCAGACTTGTGTCAATTCATACTTTGGTTGGGGATCTCATCTTATTATACTTCGATTCGGGGTGAAAAATTCAATGAATGAGGGGCAGGGACTTCTGTTAATCATGTTTATTGGAGCACACGTTAAGGCACTCAGTGAAATACCATATTTAGTACGCTTTTCCATACATGATGCATTTGTATTTAGTGGCAGGTGAGGAGTTAACTGTCCGGTGTGGTTGTGCATTTGAGTTCTTTCATTTTCCCTCGGTAGAAGCCCCTCTCGGCGACTTATTGGAATAGTAATAACACGAATCAAGTAGAAGCTCAAATAATTTCATTAACTTAATTGTTTAAAATGGCTGTTTGGTTTACCAGTGCAGACGATTCATAATATAAACTATTGCTAGATAATGTTCATCAACTAGTACCGTACACAGCATTCCATAACTTGAATCCATAATTCCCTAGTAATATCAGGTAATCAAAAGAAAACTAAAACATCCACTTTTCTTAATTTACCAACCTCGTTAACATTGATTGTCTTTCTAGGAATCTGTACTTTGTTCATCACATATCTGTTTGGTTTTCCGCAGTGAAGATATTCATAATATAACTCTTGCTAGATGACTGGTTAATCAATTGGGTAACTTATAACGGCATCCATAATTGATCCATAACTTCTCTTTCCATAGTACTATCAAAATTCAACAAGTAAATCAAAAAGTCCACTTTCATGTTATTTCATGTTACGATTTTGGATGT
Source organism: Ophioderma brevispina (assembly GCA_023653785.1). Lineage (NCBI taxonomy): Eukaryota > Metazoa > Echinodermata > Ophiuroidea > Amphilepidida > Ophiodermatidae > Ophioderma > Ophioderma brevispina. Next base: position 12,644 of record JAMKCH010019622.1, read on the forward strand.
CTTTTTAGGAACTGTACTTTGTTCATCACCTAATAGGCCCAAAAATTATTCGTGAGGCTTTATGTTATCCACACATGAAAAGAACAATTTCGTTTAAATGTGTAGCCATTCCTTGGCTACAACACCAGCGTGTGCTGCACATATATCACATGCTGCGTTACTGCAAGAGGTGTTTGCTTGCAGTTGTGCCTGCAAATTCTTTGTCAAATTTGCAGTGTGAAGAGTCATGGTCAATTTTGTGATGAACAAAGTATAATGTCTTTCATAGGTTTTGGTTTAGTCCAATATGTATTGTAATATATATTGATTTTTAACAAAAGTGATAGATAAATTTCTTAGTTTTGTATAATGTATATATGATAAACAACTTGTCCCAATAAAAGCATTTCTAGCTCATACCTAACCCCGCCACATTCAGTGTCACAACCAATTTGTGGTCTGTTTGGGCAGTGGCGTACCGATGCCGTTGATTAGCCAGAGGGGGCTACTTTCCAGTCGTCCCACCAGAGGTGCCAAAATTTTGTTTTGTTATCGTACCACGTGATTTGCTCCAATGAAGTCTGAACCCGACGAAAGCGCGCCATAGAGTCTCGCAAAATCACCGAATTTCTTTATTTATGCCCAAATTGAGGGCTGAAATTGGTCAAATTGTTGTATAAATTTAAAAAGAAAAAAATGCATATTTTGGTCCAATAGCGTCCCGCTTTTTTTTTTTTCGAGTCAGAAGGGGGCAACGTTTGCCCCCTCTGCCCCCCTTTCCCCCACCATCCCCCCGGTCGGTAAGCGCCACTGGGTCTGTTTGAACTTAAACCACAAAATGTTTATTTACATGAATATCATTGATTCGTACTCATTGATAATACAGCTACAAGCTTATACACCAGTCAAACAGGGTGAATCAACTCTGGTGTGTTTTCTTTTGTTTAAATGCACTATCAGTGAGTTACACTAAATCAGAAAATCAAAAACAAATAATCAAACTCAGATTTTTTTTTAGTGCCTGTTCTGTATAGCTAAGCCTAGCTATCTACCATTACCCTGCAAATGATAAGAATGAAGCAAATCTAATAATTACTCAAATCTGTTACAAAAATAACTTATGGGAATTCTACACAGACTTAATCCTTCACACTTTTAAGTCTATGCCGCCAATTTCAATATTTTTGACTCTTTTTGAGTGCATCGCTGAATTCTCCATTACCAACCTTCCTTCATCGCATTTCGTGACGTCCAACGTATTCACAACACAGTTGTGTGGGCATGTATATTTCTTCTGCACCACTTTATACTGCATGTGTGCATACTCAGAACTTAATTAACACTACCTACAAACGCTCACTGACTCAAGAAAGAAAAATCATAAAAGCACTATAGTGGCTTTAAGTGGCAGTGTGACCTTAGTTTCGAGTACTTTTTGGGTTTGTAACTTTGCACATATTTGATTATGTATGTAAAGTATACATTTCTAGAAAGAAATTGGAGGATGAACCCAATGATGGCATAAGATTAATATGTTAAAACTCCTCTGTATATGGAGAAAAATACTAAAAAAACAAACGATTTTGTTTTGCCACCCAAAATTTTTCAGACAGCATAAACAAAGAACAATTTTAATTTTTCATGATTTCTTTCTTATGCTTATATTTATTTTTCTTTTAGAAACAGGACAAATTTTGTCTAGGACGTTTTTTCAATTTTTAAAAATATAGTTACTTTTCGAATATTAAGGGAAAATCAGTCAAAAAAGTGTTGACTTATTTACCTCTTCTTTATTTTTCCAAAATTTGGTATAATTGGAGAATATCTTTAGTTCGAAATCGAAAAATGAAAATTAGAAAACCCGTGTCCCCTGGCGAAGAGCCCATTGCTATCGTCGAAAGTTAAACCTTACCTTTTACTTCTGTATGTTTTTGGAGTTATCTTTGTCTGGAATTTGCCAAATTTTGAGCGAAAATGAACATTGAAAAATCATGTTTTTAGTAAAAAAGTGACTTTTCCATCACGCCCTTTCACGCTGTCTCTTTCTCAATAACTTTACATCTTTGAACCTTCATAATTGAGTATTTGTGCAAGTGACAAAATACATCTTTATGCACTATTGAATCAAACATTTTTGTCTCTAGCTCTCCAGAAATTAGAAGAATTGAATTTCCCTCTTGTCTAAATTAGCGCTTGTTTACATTTCAAATATTATTTTTCGTTTTTCACTTCTTAATGCAGGATATTTAAATTGAAAAATTACATTAAAACACGCGCACGCTACATTACGCAGCAAAAATTCACCCAGCGACGCGCGATGGGCGACCTTGCGCCTGACGGCGTGAAATATGCTTACATTCCCGCGCGTTTAGAACAGCGTTTTTGGTACTTTAAATAACTGGTCAAATAAGAGCTGTTTTAAATCGGGCAAAAAATGCAGCCAAGATTGATCTGCAGTGCATAACCTTTGTTGGTAACTCTAGAACACAGTTTGATGTTTTAAATGGTGGCAAAAATCATAAATTCTTTAAAAAAAAAACAAAGCACCAGGGTTGACACTACCCTTAAACAACAAAAAACACCGTCATCCACCATCCACTGAATAAAATCACTCCTGTTTAACCCCTACCCATAAGGGCGTTATTATTGGGCTTAATCTTTCAGGTGAGGGCTAATATATAAAGCTTACAACTATGTAAAAATAACCAATTTTGAAAAATCTTGATGTGCATTATGTTGTCCGTGTCTCTTCCTGGTGCCTCTTTTAAAATATGAAATGAAGGTGTATTCCATCTTCATCAAATCTTGTGACAAATTTCTATGCATAATAATGCTAATACCAATGTTAGGGTAATATTGTCATATTTGATCGGTTCTATTAGTGTACGATGGCTGTCGAAAGCCCATCCTACAAAATCTCAAAATTTGCATCTATCAGAATTCAGTAATATCCATACCCTTTGGTATCCTAAACTGAATAAATATTACAGAGGCCCCACAATATCATACCACCAAAAAACTTACATGCCAGCATATAATGATAAAAACTACTAATATGCTATAATCAACCTTATGCAAAAGTCTGTTACAGACAGCCCTCATACAAACTTTCATATTTGCATGAATTTGCATATATTAGCATGTATTTATTTTATTTTTTTTATTTTATACTAATGGAATAAAATCGCATCAAAGTGATATGTACGGCAAAATATTTTGAGGCAGCTATTTTGTCCTCACGTAACGTTGTAATGAGTGAATGACAAAAGCAAATTTCACTTGTAATGTACATAATAATAATAATATATATCATCATCATCATAAAATGAGTTACTTGACAAATTCCAGTATTAATATTTTTCATTAATCCACAGTAATTTGGTTTTGTGATAGCTTGTGGTTAGTACTGATGGAATTCACTGCATATTAATGAAGAGTGTTATTGGTTAATTTGCATATATTAGTGCAACTTTCTCTGTGTCTTATTGCAATGAGTGATCATCATCAACTTGGTGGAGTAATAGTTCAATGTATGATGTGACCTATTATGTCACTTGATGACATTCAGTATGCCCCGCTGTTTGTTTTGTGGCAGGCCAAATATTACAGTTGTTTCTATGACCGACCACATAAAACAGGTAAATGAATCAATCAGTCACAATATACAGCTGGTAGCATAAGCAAGCATGCTTAATAAGAATGTTTGTTATAATTAATTTGAAACAAAAGTTAAAGCAAAAAAAAACGGAATTTCCCTATGCTAAGTACGGTGTTTTCCAAAAAAACCCGCAACACTTGGTGTCAGCCGCAATAGGTTTTGAACAAAAACACATGATTGCTTGTTCTTTATTGTAAGTAAGAATAGCACTGTTAGATAATGTCCCTGGAAAAAATCAAAGTGATAGGTCATAGTTTAAGATATGACCCCAAAATCAAGTAACCCGCAGGACCCCTTTACAAAAATGAGGAGCTGCTAAACCACACGACTGGCAATGAAAGAACAGAAGCCAAATACAATATTGATTGTATTTAACATTTATTTGCCCAAATTACTTGCAAAAACAAATTATACGGATTTTTCCCCAAATAACTGTATTTCCATAATGATTATTTAATTGATAATGATTAAAACCTTAATTTTTGGTGATAAATATGTTCAAGATGATATAAAGCTGACTAATCATTGAAAAACTCCACATTACACAAAATGATAAATATGTGGGCCACAACTTGCTGTTAATGAAAAAAATGTTTAACATTCTCAACTTTATGAGTTAGTAAAACATGTTTTCCACACAAAACTCAATCACAATATCAGTATTCATTGTTCATAAATTTGGGTTAAGATAACTTTTTGTGTGCTGTCACAAAATGATGATGGATGATTAGCCATATCCAATGCCTCTCTAATTTGGACAATAAGAAGAGTGGTTGATCATTACATTCTAATTCATCTTTTAAGTGTGTTATTTTTAAATGCATGTTTTATTGAGATGTTATTACCAATGGAAAAATTCATATTTTAATAGTTGTTGCACTTAGCTTAGAGAGATTCATATTGGTGTTTGGGCGCAACGTACACAGCTGCGGTTACTACAGTGCTGTATTGTAGTTAATAGCGCCTAAACTTGGTTAAATGGGTCCTGCAGGGTAACTGATTTCTGGAATAAATATCTTACAAAAAAAATATTGATCTGCCATTATCCAACTTTTCTGGGAAATTAGCTAACAGTACCATATTACCTTACAACAAAATCAGTAGTCAAAATGCTTTTGTTCAAAACTTATGGTGCATGTCACCAAGTGTTGCATTATTTTTTGGGAACAAGGTAATATGGATTTGCCCTGGTCAGTTTTTCAGACCTGTCTCTCTTACACCAACAAGGGGCGTCACAAACATAAAAAGGCCACATCTCTATATTTTAATGATGGATTCATACCATATTAAATGAAGATTTTAAATCCGTTATTTGCATATTCAGTTTGGATGTGCATCAATCCAATGAAAGACTGTTGCTCTATACTTTGGCAACATTTATATATGAATTAACCACAATACTATTCTGCATAATTTTGTTTCCTAACCAACACATGATTTATTTGTCCACAAGGGATATGCTCTCCCATTTACTGGCCTAATTGCGGAGCCATGTTAATTGCACACTGTGTAAAGCTTGTTACTAAGGGGCCAAAATCATGATAACAATATCACTGATAACAATAAAGAAATCTGCTTTCTTTTTGTAAACTTTTAGACTTGTTCTTGGGCTTTCATGTACATCAAGAATAAATCAATTTTTTTCTAGTAATTACAAATATCTATTTTTGCTGCATATTTATATACCTCTTGTTTTAATAATACAAAATAAATTGTGATGCTGCAATTGTACATTAGAAACTTTCTGTTTCTACTTCATTATGTTTGTGTAGCATTTAATGCATAACTTTTGTCAATGGTAACATGATTGTATGGTATACAAACTAACATTGATTGTGGGCAAGGTCAAGTGCAAAGTTGTTTCTATATATCCCTTACGTTTCTAGAGGAAAATGACTAGCAACCTGACGATCACAAAAAAAAAGAGGTAGCTGTATTTGTGTTGTCAGATCTAGAAGCACTTTCCCTGTAAACACAAGGCAGGAGTCCGTTCCATGATTTTTGAAAAATGGCAAAAAAAATGGAATTTAGAGATGAGATATGGTTTATTGGACATTCCAATTCATTAATAAATAGACCACCAGGACAATCCACTATGAGCTAGTAAAGCTCAATTCCCTTGCACAGTTCAGTTAGCTTCATTTGCCAATTGTATTTAGAAAAATATTCCCCTGGGTTTTTGGGTATGATATTATTGATATATGATACCCAGATCACACAAGGTCAATTTACATGTCAATGATGTACTAGTACAATCCACTGAACTGTTCCTGGGTGGATGAGCACATTGTAACTCAGTGACTGTCACTATATTATTCAATTGTGCATCTGTGATTCCCCATTGCATGGGGGACGTATTGATGAATGGAGTATTGCCATTTTTTTAATTAGATATACAATAGAAAGTTGGTCAAAGATTTGTTACGATTCACTGTTGTAGGGGGTACAATTATAAAAAATATAGCTATCGTGGCTAATTACATGAAATAAGTGAAAAAGCTTATGATCAATGAGAAAAATCGTTTGGTAGTGATTGTATTTGTGCATGTGTGTGCGTCTTAATTTTGTCCTATTCTATTTTTTTATGCTTGTAGGCATGATTGATGACAAGTGTAAGTATTTTGTCATCAAATTTACATTTTGAGGCTATTGGGGTAATGCCATCTCACAAATTAATATTGGTGTCTATGTTTGATAGTTTAAATTGGGAAAAGATCCACCCAAAAAGAGGCAAAATATTTGACCATTCAGGTAATTGCTTTAAGAGTGAAGGATAAGGGAAGACTCTTGTGCCAAAACACCTATTTTTAATACCTGGCTGAAAAGCAGGAGGGTTGATTTTGTGAGTGTGAGTGCGTGCATGTCTGTATGTATTACATGTGTGTTCCAGTCTGGTTAGGTTTTCGTATGTATGTGTTTTCCAGTTTGGTTAGGGTTTGATTTTTAGGTCTTCAAAAATTTGTCCGATTTTTTTTAACCCATTGTCATGTGTAGGAGTCAAGTTGATTGTGAAGATATTCAGATCATCACAGGGGGACGGAGGGAGGGAGGAGGTAGGGGGGGAGGGTAAGTGGAAACGGGAAGGGAGGGGCGAGAGGGAGGGAGGGAGGGGAGAGGAGGAGGGAGGGAGGGAGGGAGCTGGGGGGGAGCCTAGGGAGGGAGGGTTGAGGGAGGGAGGGGAGGGAGGCGGGAGGGGTACAGGGAGGGAGGGAGGGAAGGGAGGGAGGGGAGTGGGATTGGGAGGGGGATTGGGGAGAGGAGGGATGGGAGGGAGGAGGGAGGGAGGGAGGGATGGGAGGGAGGAGGGAGGGAGCGGAGGGAGGGAGGGAGGGAAGGGAGGGAAGGGAAGGGAGGGAAGGGAGGGAAGGGAGGGAAGCGGAGGGAAGGGAGGGAAGGAGGGAAGGGAGGGAAGGGAGGGAAGGGATGGGAAATGGAGGGAAGGGAAAATGATCGTATTTAAGTTCTAACGCGAGACGTCCAAAACGAAATTCTTGGGCCCCATTTAGGGCCTCCTGATATGTTCGGTTCAGACTTAATTATAGCACATTCCATAGAAAAAATTGTCCCTTAGATAGCTAACTCACTGTATTTAGCGGTCCAAATTAAAGTAACATAAATCACGGACCACCAGCTGCAGCTCTGTGTTTATTTACAAATTAATATATTCTCATTCTAAAATGAAAAATCTTAAACGAGCTTAGGGGATTTCCCGTGAGTGGAGTGTCAACAGACATATAGGGGACCTAAAAAGGCCCACAATATGAGAAAATATGATAACTCTTAAATACGGGGCAATTATATGTACATTTGGGGGAAAGGAAATTAGTCACATATCTTTTTTTGTCTCTGCTGATAGAGTTCCCTATCTATTTTTTTTTCTTTTCCGAGGTGTGCGAATACAAGAGGTGATTTTTTTGATAAATGCACAAAAGTATCCATGAAGTAACAGTAGGGTTTCTGAGGTTTTTAATTGCAGAATTTGTTATTTGGTTCTCCCATCATGTGAACGCGAGCATATGTATATATATGCATAGTTTTGTCGGGCTTATGAATATATTCACGAATTCTAAAAATAATACTCTACCAGGTTAATTGGATTACCAACAGCCCTAACCGTATTTAACCACATCATGCGGTGAAGAGACAATACATAAAACATTTGGAAACCCTATACCGATTGTCTGACGATTCTTAACTTCGTGCTCATTATCCTACACGTAATTTGTTTACATCTAATTAAATAATACAGATAATTGTGGCTGAATAATGGCCATCCCCTGTGTAGCAGGTGGTTTGCGACTACAAAATATGAACTCCAATTTAATCAAATAGACCATTAATCCCACACAACCTCACCGTAAGTTTGGTTAAACATTTTGCACAAAAACAAAGCAAGTTCAGTAGAGCGCATTTAACGCAATCTTGTCAGTTCCGCCTCTTTAACCCAATTTTGATCTATCCGTGCGTAGAAACCATCAATCACTCTGTTTTTGGAGGAGAGACAGCTCATTTTTGAGCTTCTACTTAATTTGATTAAAACAACTGATTTTCTGATAATTTTAAATCAGAATTTTCAAGGAAATCGACAATAATTAAACATGTTGTGTGAAGGTTGTGCATCTTGAATTATCGTCAAATCTGAATTCGGTGGCGGATCCAGAAGGGAGCAGTTCCCTCTAAAATTGACCAAATCATGCAAAATCAACCCATTTTTCGGCCAAATCTGCATCTTCGTCCTTTCTTATTGACCACTCTGCCACTCTTTGGATCCACCACTGCAGAAAAATAAGCGGGTCTTTCGGTAACAAAGAATTTAATTTTTTTAAGGTGACAGTTGTTTAAATTAGTCCTTTCTGTCTGTAATTTTTCTCTTAAATGTAAATCTCAAAGAGCTCTCTGAGTGACCCATCCTAATTTAGAGTGAAAACTTAACCAGAAAATCAATCTAATCGAGTGATTTTTTTTTTCTATAGGATGGGCCGGGAGGATGGGTCACTCAGACAGTTCTTTGAGAGTGACTTTCACTCTTTTTATTTTTAGAGTGCGGATTTAGGATTCAAATTCTCATCAAAATTGCTCTTTGTAACCAATATTTGGGTAGTTTTTAGTTTATTGTGAAGCACGACTGTGCTATCTTTTGAAGATAGCATATTACACTCTTAAAATGATCTTGTCAAATTGAATATGACTTTACTAGGTAAATCTAGTCGAAAATGTTAACTAGATTTTCTAGTCAAAAATATCTGTCAAATATCAATAATAATTGGTTGACTGATACGACAATTAAATTTATTATTATTATTTTTTTGGTTAAGCTTTGTTAACTTAAGATAAGAGACTTCCTTATTTGGAGAAAAAACCTTTATCCCGAGATAAACGTTGTTAATTCCAGATAAGGGCAGTTATTTGGGGTTCGGCTTTGTTATTTGGAGATTAGAACTAGAAAAATGCCACTTGCCCCAGGAGAACTTGATTTAAGGGGGATCTTTGGTGCACAGTTGGCAAAAATAATTATTTTTTCCTCTCTTGACCAATTAGCCCCTTTAAAGGTGCAACGAGAGATTTCATAACAGGTGTCCCGAAAAAATATGAAAATTCTGATGTTTACACTGGTGTAAAGCTCTTTATCAAAATATCCCCATCTGAAAGGATTAAGCTGAGAACTGTTTCTTTGGTACAAAAAAATGTTTAATTTCTAATTTCATATAGGAGCAAATACGAAATTCAGCCTATGTTTTCTATTGAAATATAAGCACATACAAATCACCTTTTGTTTTAATTTTAAGTTATTTCTATAGCCAAATAAAATGTAGGGAATCTATTGAGTGTCTAATCTATATGAAATCACTACATATCACAGAAACTATGGATGAATTGAAATCTCTCGTTGCACCTTTAAACCAAGTTCCCATAAGGCTAGTGGCATTTTTTCAATGCATTGTACAATAAGTATGTTTTAATTTGCTTTTATCCCATCTCTTTAAGATAAATCGTTTTTGAGAAATGCTTGCTACAAGGATGACATATCGTTAAAATTCACTTTTGAGATATCGGCAATTTAGTCTAGAAACACTGTTTTTAGGTTTTAGAAGTGCTAGTTTACTTTTATTATCAATAGATAATAAGTGCTTGAATTTGCACAAATAATTGTGGAAATTAGCGATCAAAAGCTTATTTACTTTTTTAGGTATGAGTTTTTAAGTGAAAAAAAAATAAGTATCGCAGCTTAAGAAAACAATAAACTACAGAAGAAATATCATAAGAGATTTCAATTTGCGAAGTTACATTTCGACCATAACTTTTGAACCGAAGCCCTGATTTATTGTCAAACAAAAAAGCAATAGAAAGTTATTATTTTCCTCAATTTCAATATGTAGTTTTTATTTAGCTTTCTGAAGGGGATATTCCACCTTAACCTTTATCGTAATCATTATTGGTAGAGATGCATACGTATATAATAAACATTATTTTCTGATAAAACCACAGCACAAATTAGTGCATTTTTCTCACTCAGTCAAAATTTGATATTGAGCATTGGTCAGCCATATTTTTCTCATACTTTACATATTGAAGGTCGATATCTGCAGGAAACTTAACGCCAAAATATAGAAAATCATGCATATAGGTCCAAGTTGGATTTTATGGGCTTGATTAAACCCTCGACGCATTATTCCACTAAAAGTAGTCCCTATCGTGTAAATAAATTGGGTCTAACGTCCGCAGAAAATGGTAGTGGTGTCATATTATTAGTGAGATTAATATAGGTTAATTTTGCATATTTCTAAAAAAAAAAATAGGTGCCCCACCCCCGCACGACAGTGACTAATTGCACATGGATCTCAAATAGCTCTTCCCAAACTCTTTGTTGTTAGTGGCAAACAAAAACGGGGTGGTTAAAAATTCATCTGCCGCTTCGCAACGGTGCAATACATTAGGCTCTTGTATTTCAATACGACTTTCAACAAAAAGTGCTAAAATTCACACGAACTTGCAGACATTTGTACTCTACGGATGCCTAAACGTAAAATATATTTTGAGATGATTAAACGTTTCTGCGGGTCACATGACTTGTCATAATTGGGGCAAAATACAGCAATCTTATTTCAAACTCCCGTCGTTCCGAAGTATGCTATAGAGGTCAGTGTTACAGATGACGAAGATGGGAGTAAGAATTTTGAGCAGATCGACAAAAGGGAGCAAAAACCGCAACATTTATGATGCGCAAGCAAACGATCTATGGACGTTCTGAATTGGCTACATGGAAGTTAAAACAGGCCTACTCAAGATTAAACACAAACTAATGACAATGAGCCGGGATTAAAAACGCAAGGTGAGTAGAATAGAAATTAATTCAGTCGTTTTAGAATGTCACGACGTGTCACTTAAAGAATTTTAAGGGATTAGGCCCTAGTTGTCTTAGTTAGGAGCCTATATCTAGGCATATAGTCTAGGTTCATTCATTCATTCATTCATTCAGTCAAAATGCCCGCCAAATCAGCAAAAAATGGACGGCAAATCCAAACATGGCTCACATGTTAGTGTTTGGGGTATTGTTCCAAAATAAAGCCTCGGGAAAGCGTTTCATATAGAAGTCCAAGTATGCATAATGGGTTTGATGTTACTGCACAACACGCACTGCAGCGAATGACAGAAGTCAATTGTAATCCCTCATTTGCATAATTTGTACTTCTATATATGACACGTTTACCGAAGGAAAGGATTTTAAGTGGCTTGCTAATGCTTCAGCTTGAGTATACAAACTCGGATTGTGAACGTCGTCAACCTTCCCGAAATACGGTGCCTGTTCGTCTTGCAGTGGGTGTCCTTTAGTAAGGTAGCGAAGGTCCAATCTTATGGACTGACCGTTTTAAAAAAAAAATTGAGTATGGGACACAATTTTTTGCTGAAAATGAAAGATTAGGGAGTGCAGAATAAGAATCTGCCGGGTGCACCGGGGCATCCTTGAGCAATTTTGAGAAATTCAAGATGCGCGTCGCCATAAATGAAAATTATCTATTCAAACCCAATATTATCAAAACTATGGAGTATAATAATATTTACTATAGGACCCACTGAACAAATGCATAGTACTTGCAACATTGAGTCATCTCCAAATTCAAAATGGAGCCAAATCTAATAATTTTCAAAATTCTGCCCTAATAACAGCAATATCATGCGATAAAAACTAAACATGAAGTGCTTAGATTATGTTGATAGACACAAATAAATATATTTTTGATACTTTTGAGCGTTGTAACAGACGTACAATCAATATGGGGCAGCCAAAAACTTTAAATATCTTCAAAAAATACTTGGACACAAAATTACTCAAGTATAAATGATTGTGTCAATTAAAACAATTAAAATGTACCATGATCATAACCAAGTGAAACCAGGTAATCCGATAATAACAAGGATCAAATTAATATTGAGTGCAAATATGTGAAAAAAAGTAATTCCTATGGTATTTTGACAATTGTCACCCATATTAGTTTTATTTCGATTTTGGCGCATTCAAAACAAATTGAAAGTATATGTTGTTCACATTGGTTCAGGATCAAAGGTATATTCTAATGTCATTGACACATTGATTGCGATTTGAAGGCTGTAATACCTATAAATTTGGGCAAGTCTTTTTGAAGAGTTCACGTTTTTGGTCGCCATTATTGATTGACGTCATGTACAATTGTAAAAGTATCAGAAATTACATTTATTGGGTCTAACAACATAACCCAAGTACTTCACGTCTATTTTTATCGAAGGTATTTGCTGTTATAGGGCATACTTTAAAATTATTGGATTTGGCTCCCATTTTTCTTTTCAAATTTGAAGTATGGACTTAAATGTACAAGTGCCCCATTACACTTTTTCATTGGATCCTGTAGTATATCTAACTCCATAGTTTGATAATATAGGGTTGAATAGATAATTATCATTTAGGGCGATGCCATCTTGCGATTTATCAAAATGCGCAAGGATGCCAAAGTGGCACCCGGCAGATTATTATTCTACACACCCAATAATCATTCAGCAAAAAAATTTGTGTCCATACTCAACTTACGGTCACATGAACGTGCTACCTGATAGTTTTGGTGATGATGGACACCTATCTTGCTTTAAAAGACTAGAGACATCTTTACCTGCAAACAGTTATCTGACGCATTTAGCTCTTTAAGGTAATTGTATTGTTTTGGAAGTAGCGAACAGGCGGGGTAGGTTGCCACTCAGAGAGCTTTGACTGGGAAAAAGCTTAAAAATTTCATGTAAATCAGCCCTTTTTTGCCTGCTCACAGAAATTTTCACCTCCAACCATTAAAATTGCCTCAAAAAAACCTAAAACCTGGGAAATCTGTCCTCAAAAAGAAATTTGCCCCGCTGACAAGTGACGCCTGTTACGCCCCTGGAATGGATTGAATGAAATGATATCCCAGCTGTGGTCATCTTGTTAGATATAGAAAATGCATTTGATAGTGGCAGTCATGATTTCCTTTTTCATGTTTGAGGAATATTTTAATTTTGCAAAAGTATTAAATGTGCCTAATACATTTTTTTGTAGAAAATCTTATGTCATGAATAATCACAGTCTTAATCAAACCACTAATATGGAAAAAGGCCAATTCAAGGATGCCCATTTTTCAATACTCTTTCATTTGTTTGGAGGTGTTGAGTAATTCGCCAAAACTCTGATATCAAAGGTGTTAAGGTAAATGAGAAGGAATTATTGAAGGTGTCTATGATTGCTGATGAAAACTATTGTTATATTGATGGTTCCAAGGAATCATTGAGATTCTGTTATTCAATTGTTGATTATTTGCAAATGTTTTCTGGTGGTAAGGTCAACTTGTCTAAATCAGAATCTTTCTGGATTGGTTCTAAAACGGGTTGTCAAGATTTCCCTTTCAGGATCATAAGTTAATATGGGGGCCTAATGAATGTAAATATCTTGGTGTAAATTTTTCCATAAGTTTGAATTTTGTAGATTTGAATTTAAAAGTCTGTTTGTTTAAGCAAATTGAGCAGACCCCTAAAACTATTGGAAGCAAGCGTAGGGTTATCCGGCTATTGGAAATTGGTGTATTTAAAACCATTTTAATTGCACAGGGTATTGTATCGCTCTCAGTTTGATGCATAAAATTTGTGATCCTTTATTTAAGTTAAAACAAAATATGTGTTAATTTTGTTTGGAGTGGGGCGAGGAGGGTAAAGAGGGGACTGTCTTTATTTGGATTATTCTTTGGAAGGCCTACGAATGGTTGATATTAAATGTTTTGCTCAGGCTCAGAAAAATGGTCTGGGTAAAATTGTTGTTCGATGACAATTTTGATTGCATGTTAGTCTATTGACGTTGTAATTTTGAAACTTTTCATCCCGGATGTGAAAATTCTTTGGAAAAAATGCTCCTGACAAAATCATATCTTAGTTGAAAAATATTCCAATTGCAGATGTTCTAGGAGAGTATGGTGTTGTTGGTTTTTTCAAGAAAAGGCTTTGGTGTGTCCGGTTGACGAGTCTGAAAATTATTGATTCAATAATACTTGCATTTGGTTTAAGTAGGATTTTTAGATCTAAATCAAAAATCCAGTACTTTATTATGATTCCTGGTATAAATAAAGGAGGTTTGCACTTGTCAATTATCTCTTATATGATAATCTTCCTAATCAGTTTTAAAGTAATTTGATGATTAATAATTGGTTTGATAACATACAAAGATAGGCAAGAAATATAACACATTGGTGAATAATATTATTAATTGTGGGCTATGGATGACTTGCGATAAAGACTTCAAATAATGGGTCCCCAAATTAAAAAAGTGACCATCAACCTTTTCATTAAAATACATGTTATTCCAAAACAACCACACAAATACATTAAACGAAAAAAATTACCGGAATTCAAGCATTACTATTACACCATAGAATCCCAAAAAGTTGTACTCGATCGTACGCAGCCTGCAGAACAGATATCTTTTACTTATTTCACTCTTTTTCTCAGGGTTCCTTAGTTCGCGGAATGAATGAACAGGCTAGAACACTAGGAGAACAGAGATAGTAAAGCGAGAATCGTTCTTCAAGAGAAGGATAGGCTTTAGCAGTGGTTTGCATTTGAGTTATAAGCGCCCTCAGATCAATATTCTGGTAGCATTAAATCAATCCACGCAGCCTATAAGGAATCTATCCGGTAAGTGCATTCGCTATAGAAATTTCGCTTGTTAAAGGGTTGAAAACAGTCTAATCTCGTCAAAATCATAGCAGTGATCATGACCTCCCCCCCCCCTCCGTCGCGAGCTCGGGAGAGCTCCCTCCCAATGCATAGAGGTCTTTTCAACTAGAATTCGCTAGCGGTTCCGGACTTTCTAGGTTGGGGAGAGGTGGCTACAGAGCGTTCGACTTTATCGTGCGTGCCTGTAGGAAAAGCGCTGTGGAAGGGAAAATATTATGACCACTTTTAGCAATAAACGAAGTTATGAAAGCAGCGATCATTTGCCCGCAATTGAGGGAATCGTGACCGGGCAAAAAGTTGATCATAATTGTGAGGAAATCAAACATGCCAAACATACTTGCCGTTTTAATTTTGATGTGCATTGGTGTTATAGGGAAGTGGTATTTAATGTCTCATGAGCTCATATTTGATGTGCTGTAATTATTTTTGTCTGTCGACAGAAAATAAATCTTTTTTTTTTTACTTTTTCTAAAAAATAAATGAGATAAGAAGCTTATTACGCACCCAGAGAAAAGTCATAAATATGTTTTCCGAATGGTTATAGAAAATTAACACGAACAACCCTTGTGAGAAACGATAAAGGCTCGCGAGGCCAAAAGATTCTGAAAAGTGTTTGAAGATTTTTTTTTAAAGTCATTTAGGACCCATTTAGGTTCTCCCTATAGGAGGAACAAAGAAAGTTATGTAGAACTTTTGTTCTTAGAGTGTACATACACCACTTAAATCCAAGCTTTAAAAGGGGTAAACTCTCAAAAACAGCAGTTAGGAATGTATCTCTAAAAGTGCTGAAGAGCTGCATTGAATGAGGGATTCAAGCACGTTTACAATTTACTACTGATATGTATCAAACAATCACAAATGGTAAAGTCTTCAAAATTGTTCAGAGAGTGCCCTCGGATCTGGAAGGATGCTAGTGCATATAGTAACCTGGTTGTTTACATCAATACTTGCGGTGGTTCCGCCAAATCAACCATTCACTAAGTGAAACGAAGTGACATAATGTTTAAATTAAGTTTTTAAAATTACAAATAAAATGAATAAACGACACAAATATTATTCGAATGCTCTCAGTTTATTTGCAAAAATTGTATAATTTTTGGTTTTTTTTTTTTTTTTTTTTTAAAACTTTTAAAGTAAATAATGTTAAACGCTGAAAAAAGAATAGTGATCCAAACAGTTAGCTGGATAAACACATTCAGCTTTGTTATGTAACCTACCCTGATTGAATATTGTCCACACATGTCCAGTAGTACATTTAGAAACGTAAAACGTTTAGAAGGGGCCCTGAAAGAATAATATAGCCCGACTCTTTATAAATTAGGCTACTTCGTAGTCCTTTGTTTCATAAAAGTATAAGAGTCTATGGAAACATCGCAAACGAAATGATACACGTATACTAAAATGAGTAATACTCTGCCATTTACTTGTGAATAAATAATACTAATAAGGGTACCTTCATGAAATAATAGTCTTTGTAAAGACTCGATTTTAAGAAATCGTGGGATGGGGGAGGGTGCAACAATGGAGTTAGCAGAGGTTCCGGAATCCGATTGTTACCCAAAGTTGGTCCCTTTAAGCTGATAGTACCCGGTAGTTTGATCTTTCCATAGAGTAATACAATTACAAGGTCTAACAAAGACTATTGAATAATAAACCTTGCGGAACTCTACTAATCCCATTCTGTCATATAAAGTGAATACATTTTTAAGCAGCACTATGAAATACTGAACGTTTCATGAATACTTTAACATCGTTATCCCCATTCCACGTGGTAGCAAATCTGCAACTCAGAAAATATAGTGTGTACGTGGGTTGGGTGTGTGTCAGTATGGTTCCAGAGAAATGCGCACCACCGAGTATTAGGTATGATCGTTTCATAAGAAGTTCCATTTGATGGCA